>CM076572.1:1316909070-1317207013 GCA_034641835.2 Pinus albicaulis
TTATCTTTATAAATTTACCTATCAGGTATGTTGTTCATTAGGTTTATTTTTTTAATAATATTTTGGGCTATTTGCAAGTTCTTACTGTATTCCATGTATCCTGTGCATATTCCAGGACATAACTTCCTCATTCAATAGGTGCAGCATATTCCCTAAAAATGGACGAGGAAATCTTATGCAGTAACCTTTTTGGTGATTGTGGCATGAGTGAGGTCAGTCTCAGCTCACAACCGTCACATTTTTACTAGCACAGTTCCTAATGACAATTAGAAATGTTTGTTGCTTCTAACTGATGCATTTTTCTTTTTTGTCTTGGGAGATTGCCATGCTACCTTAAAATTTGCAGCAGTTATGGATGTTCCAGTTATATTTATTTGTCAAAATAATGGACGGGAAATCGGTACCGCATCTTCAGAACATTTCAGAAGTACTCTTGAGTCTTCATATTTAATAAGTTTTTATGCCTATTTGTTTCTAATATTATTCTCTCTTCTATAAGAGCCCTCTAATTTTATTTTCTATCTGTTACCTATTTTTTGGCAATTTCTAGGTGATGGTGTATTTGTTAGAGGACAAGGTTATGTGATAAGAGGAATTTGTGTAGAGAAAAATGATGCAGTTGCTATGTACTATGCAGTTAGAAATGTGCAACAGATGGCAATTGATGACTGTATTTTATTAGATTCCAGAGTTTGCTGGCCCCTTCAGTTTCTGCTTGTCGGTCTTCTAGTTACTCCTCTGTCAATCCACCCAAGAGAACATAGATATTCATAATTGAAGGAATAAAAATAAACAATATTAACTCTTGAGTCTCATCTAGACCATCAAAACAAGGCATACTGTGCTAATCAACAGAGTAATTACAAGTGGGAAAACCTCTTACATCTTATTAATACTACTGAGTTTATAATGAATTACATTAATGGTTTTTTGATTATATTCTCCACACATTCACATCAATTATGGTTGAGGCACGAGATTGCATCATCCACTTTGGTCAAAATGGTCCCAGTAACCAGTTTTACTCAATAGTAGTTCTTGGATAGATATTGAAGTGCATTTGGAAATTGTAGCAAGCATCATTGTAGAGAGAGTACATTAGGATTGTGAGTTGACAACCCTTAGTCCTTGTAGATGGGGTACATTAGGATACATTAGGATTGCAAGTTGACCACCCTCAGTCCTTGTAGAGAGGGTACATTTGGATACTTTAGGATTTCAAGTTGACCACCCTCAGTCTTGTTTCTGTTGCACATTCTACACGTTGTATTAGTTCATTGGGCCTTGTGGGTAGTTCAAATTCCACACTCATGATTTGGTTTGAGTCAGTTGGTTTTGGTTATGCTAAAGTTTGATTTTTTAGTGAAGGTTGAGACTAACTAGGCTACCATCATCCATATTGTTCAGCTATCCAATTTCAGTCAAACCTAAGTAATATTAGTTGTTCGATCGATATTAATTTGCATTTGGAAATTGTAAAAGATATTATTCCAGAAAGGGCACATTAGGATTACAAGCTGGTGATCCTCAGTATTTTTTAGTCTAAATCAAAATAACTAGTTGACTGAGAAGGCTAACTCAAATCTCTGGACTGAAATACGAAACAAGGTATACTTGAAATCTAAAGCCTTGTAGCAACATTTTGCACAGAAAAGTGTTTTATGACATTCACTATCAAAATTTGTTTTTGGTTATGCTATTGTAAACAATTTTGAGTTGTTGATAATCCACACGAGCCATGCTATGAAAATTAACTTTACTTTTGGTCTTTATAAAAAGAATAAAGAATTGCTTTAAATGTTTTGAAGGATTCATAGTACAAGAGCAACTAGGAACAATTTACAATGCCATTGATGTTTGAGCATGATGGGCACAGTGGGTCTTTGCAGGATACAAGAAACTTGTTTTTTGATGTGAAATTAGTGGCTAATGGAACAAATCAAAAGCCTTTTTTATTTTTGGTGAAAGGTCAGGCAAGAATGGAGGGAGTAGATGGTTGTATGGAGCCTCAAAATAACATCTTCTGTTGTGATTCTATTATGTTGGCATAGGTAGTTCACAAGGTGGCTGCTCCAAAATGTTGGTGAGTCCAATTTCAGAGATGAAAGCACTAGGGTCTAGGGATTTCTCTTTGTGAACACATACTATGCTTATTAGGAAACAACTTGATCATGCCAAAAGGTTGGGTCAAGGAGGAGCCTTCACCCAACCTTGTACTGCCTTGATGATCACTACAATGAGGAGAGATCTCGAGGCTCTTGTTATCTAGAATAATTGCATGGATTTTGTATGCTAGATGATAGTCTATGCTTTTGTTGGGACTTTGTCCCTTATTATTGTAGTCTTTGAATTTACAATATTTACTTAATTTTCCTTCAACTGACATCTAGTGTAGCAGGATTATAGTATACCGATGTATGTATTTCACTTTGAAATCCTTTTCTTATTCTTCTTAGAAGAGTACTCATGCGACATTATTCGCAGGGAAATTTCCTTAATAAATAAGTTTCTTATGCACATTATGATTAAGGAGACTATTTTCCTAATATTATTTATCCATATGCATATCCCTAAAAATGAAGATATGAGTTAGGGACTTGCTACTTTTGCAACATTCCTTGTTAAACTTATCAGCTGACTTGAAATAACCTCAAGACATTTAGATGAACTTACAAAGAAATTCAACACGCCTTATGACCAAAATGTCTTGCTATTATAATTGAAATATTTGTGTCTAGGAATTTGGTCATTTATTAATTTCTATATATTTTGGTTCGATAGTAATTTGAGGAATGCTAGAAAGGTGTTTGTGTGTTTTTATGAAATCACTAAATAGCCCCTTGCCCTATCATATACTAGGAGAAGTTGACCTTCCTTTCCCTTAGATAAAGGTATCATGAAATACCTAAATAAACTACCATACATGAATAAAATGTCCAAAATCAGGCCATGATGAGCAGTTTATGTACTGTAAACTCATCTAGTAACTATAGATCATTAAAGCTGAAAATCACTAATCAGAATTTCTGTTAGGGGTGCCCTAACTAACAAACACATGCTGCTACTACAATAAAACATCAAACATGGACTTCTGAACACGCAAAACATCTATACTTTTCTATTAAATTTTAAAATAGAAATTGAAAGCAACAGCTCCAAACTCAAATTCTTCAACTTCAAAATTGTGCACCTTGATATTCCTTTGTAAACTAGGAAGAAAAGAGGTACAATTAATCTGGATGCATGCACAACATCACCTCTACTCACTGTAAAACCTCCTAATCCTATTGCACTTGGCTGCAGAGATAACAGAGTCAAAAGGGAAGTGTGCTCTCCTAGAGATTTGTGACTTTCATTAAGTTGGGAAACCTCATGCCTGTGTGCCCTTTCTATCTCAGGGAACTGCGCAGTCTATTTGTGCACGCAAAACTAATTAAGAAAAAACAATGATTTAGAACTGAGTTTCTATCAATAGAAGAGCATCTAAAACAGGAAATAGATTATAGATGGTATGTTCATTCACCTCGTACCCACTCTCCTCTATAATGACTATGTCATGACTCTATTGGGGAGATTGACCTTGGGGTGCAATACGGAGCTAGGGTTTTCAATGAACACATGGAATAATTGTATTTTTTAGTAGTATTATGGTACTCATTAATCTATGAAAGACTGATGCTCTTATTGGATACACAATTAGTATAATAAATAATTTAAGCAATCAGTTGATTCCACTAGAAACCATTTATAACATATGGTGATTCAAAAAGAAATTACAGAGATATAAAGATCCACAGATGTCATCACAAACAAAGGATAATAAAATATAGCCAATCATCCACAGAAGCATGTTTACTAACCTAAAATCCACGAACCCCCCAAGCTCTAACCCCTTAGTGAGTATTCTGTGTTTTCCTCCATGCAGGTCGACAAAAACCAAGATGAACATTTACAAAAACGTAAGTGTCAATCTTATTTCTCAGTTTCTATACCAACGGTGTTGTGGGATAATATCTGCCTTCAATCTTGATATTTATTTTTTCATTTCCTAAACGATCTAGCTTTAAAAGACTGCGTAAGATAATCATTTTTCATTTTCCTGCTAGTCATTGAGATAAATACCGAGTAGTATTTCATCTCCATTCTTGGTGTTTGCCGGTGCTTTAAAATATTACATTGCCATTCTGATATACTGGGGATTTAAATTTGTGATTCTTTATGTATTGTCCATCTGTGAAGTGATTTTTTTGCTCTAGCTGATAAATTGCTTCTTCCAATAGTTAAAAAAAATATCACTGTAAAATTTCTAGTCAAGTATAATTGTTTATATCCTTGGAAACTGTGCAGGCGCTTGATAAAGATTATGGCCTTACAAAAGGTAACCTAGCAAGTGGTGCAAGATGGGCAGTGGAATTGGGTGGTCAAACCATCGGGTACCCTATCGTAGTGGAGAATATGAGTCAGCCTTGACTATTGCTTATTGAGGCCAGTTAAATTCTTAGATTAACAAGGTTTTTATATGCACTCAATAACTCATTTTTGTTATTTTGAAACATGGTTTAACGTTGTCATGTTACATTGTGTTGGTTTTCACCATCATTGTAGATGCTTTGTCAGCAGTGGCGTCTCTTCTTTGAAATAGCTGACATCATTTGAGGCTTGTGGCTTATGATTTTAAAGGGAGTCATGGAAGCTCACAGTGAAAAGTTCTGGGGTCGCTTTGTTGTTGAGGTAATGACATGGTTGAAAATAAGATAATTATTTCTTAGACCTTTGATTCCATGTAAATATTTCTCTTTTATTTGTAATTGGTTTCTTGAGCAGACCATAGACTTCAATAATTGGCATTCAGATTTTTAATGAGAACATGTTATGCAATTTTTTTTTGAGCTTGCGTGAGTTTCTAGAGTTGGAGAAAAGTGCCAAACCAAACAAATTTCTATGGTTGATGCTTAATAACTAACAGTTGGATATTGTTCTTGGGAATTTGATTCTGTAGGGTTGTAGACCATAAGATACTCTAGCTATCAACCTCTATATTTCACCATATGTGCTCATGTATGTTCTGGCATATAAAATTGTGAAGGCACTCTAGTCCGATTTGTGATGTTCTGTAATTTGGCAGTTTCACTGTATTTTTGCACACTAGATTTTTGGATTGGAAGTGAAACTCTAATGATGTAAAAATATCAATAATGTTTTAAGAACTGCACAAAAAATTGAAAATCACAATTTTGATATTTAGTGAGCCCTGGATATGGATGTAACTAAAGACTAATTGCACTTAGCAAAAGACGAAAACAGTGAAATTGTTTTGGTAGACTTGGTACCTTCATTTGAATGTGTAAATTAGAATTATGGAATTGTAGGAATATGCACAAGGAGGAATAATATAACGCTATATTTTATGACTTCTCCATAGGTACACCTGTTGGGGGTTGTGTGCAATCAGGTTAGGCTATAATGCAGATTCTAACTTGAGAAATGCAATTTTGACACTTTGGGGTGCATTCTAAGTATGGAATACAATGTTTCATGGAATATAGGATAACCCCTTTCCTTATAATCCATCAGGTTTGCAATTTATGTACATAACATGCATTTTTTAATGCAAGTGGAAATTTTGGCACTATGAAAATAATAGGTAGAAAACAAAGTTGGTCTTACGGAAAGCATATTTTGGCCCATGGGAGTATAAATCAAGGTAGGAGATGATGTTGGTGAGTAGTATGAGTAGGTGTACCCTCAGACGTGGCATGAAAAAATATCATCATAGAGGATAACTTGGAAAATTTCCCATTCCAAAGACCTCCAAGCATGGGATTGGTGATCTAGTTTGACTTTGCCAAACTCAAAGATGACATATTGCATCGTAGGGTACTTAGCGGTTTGGGAAATTTTATTTTAATGATTAAGGCCCAGGAGGAGGATTTCCATCTTTGACATTGTAAAATAGATTAACATTGAGGGTTGCAAATTACTTCCTTGATTTCCAATGGATGAGAGGAATGATGATAATATTTGACTTGATCTAAGGGATAATATATATTTATTGGAAAATAAACTTTGAATTTGCCAAATGGTTAAGGTTAGAAATTAGATAATCATTTGATACTTTGTCAAAACAATCTATATTGAGGATATTGTAAAATCTGTAAATAGAGGGAGGATTTTCTTCCCTAGGGGCAAGATTTTTTTGGGTTTTAATCACCTAGAGTTTGCAATAAGACCATAAATGATCTCCAAGGGCAGTACAACATCTAGATAGCCATGGTTGTGCCATTCATCCTTTGCCCCTTTCTATAGATCATACTTTTATGTTAATGCTGCAGCTAGAAGATGTTTATTAGTTTGTATCTATATTTCATGCAGTAGAATTCTTTCCCTTGATACTTTTGAGTAGAGCAAGAAGAGGAGTCATGATTCGTTGTGTATCCTTTACTACACTTTGTAAGTTTTAAACAATCCAAAATATCATGTTCAGAGTACTCTATTAAGAAGCTTTGGTTAATCAAGCTCCTGGTAGTTTTGCATACATGGTCCATTGATGATTATTGTTTGAAGTGAAATTCGGTTCATCCCAAACATTTGTTTTCCTCTTTAATAGAGAAATTTTGTTGATTTATTTCACAGGTCAATAGAAAAGAGGCTGAGATTTTCTTCCTTTTTACTAAAGAAGTAAATTCCATTTTATCAAGTGCATAATCAATTATGTTGGGTTCTTTTGTTTCATCTAATCTTTGAGTACATTTGGACACATGTTCAAATTAGTTGATTTCTTTGCTCGTTATTTTTTTGCTTATCATATTTATTTTTCTCGCTCTAATCCTATTTTCTATGGGTCATTTTGTTAGTCCCCTAGATTTATTCTATAAAGGTAGAGGTGGGCAGGGACAGGGGATGAAGTGTTATTTTGTATTGTGTATTTTTTTTGCTTTGAGGTTCTTGTCTTCACAACCCTTTTGCTGGTTGAAGTACTTGTGGGAGGACATAGTTGTCATTGAGAGATAGAGAGTGTTTTCCTTATATCCATGCAATTGCATCTTTTGGGTACTCATGTTTGGTGTGGATTTGGAAGTGTTTGAATGCCACTTAGATATTTTGTTTATGTAATGGATATTAGCCAAACTTTGTGCTTACAATTTTAACATCAATTTAGTGGCTACATTTTAGGATCATTTTTATTGATCATTGTATTTTGACATTTTGAATTAATAACAAGAAGCACTCCCAATTAGTTTTGTAGACCCCATAACCAGTTGGATTCAAGCATGTAGCTCATTATTCATAATTGCATCATATATACTCAATTTGTTTTACTTTTTGACATGTAAATCAGTCTTTTAGAGGCTGATTTTTATGTTGTCGCAACAGATTTACATGATTCACAAGGTGAGAAATCAACCTTTGATGTAATTGCAGATTTTATGTTTGATAATTATAGGTCAAATTTGTAGGCTATAAATGTCATCAAAGTTTCACTTCTAATTGAGTATTCAACTAAACATATTGAGTATCTTATACGTAAATATTTTTTCCTCCATCCAATTTTCATAACTTTCATAACCATTAGGTAGGGACCCGCAACTTCGATACTATTTTTCTTATTTAATAAAATATTTGCCAAAAATTTATGAAGTTTTATAATTTATTGAAAGTTGTGGAATTTATAATTTATAAAGTTTTAAGGTCTAATTTTTTAAAGTCTAATCTTTAAAGGGTGCTAGCTCAATGGAAGAGCATCTGCTTTACAAGCAGGAGGTTGGTGGTTCGATTCCATCGTGCCCTAATATTCATATGGATTGATCTTGATCATTTTTTTGGTGATGGAGGCTCTTTTGTCCATCACTAATGAGATTATAGTGACATTTTTCGACCCTCACCAAAATATGAAATAGTGACGGTCAATGAACGCCACCATATATATGCATCAATAGTGACGACCGTGAAAGATCCATCACCATAAATTGTTGTTGTTCATATGAAATGGTGATGATCATTATCCATCATTATAATCATTATTCGTGACGGATCTTGAATGTCACCACAACACTTATACTTTTGGCGACGCCACCTTTGGTGATGTTCAGTTTTTTGGTGAAGAAGGCTAATGTCCATCACCATTTCTCATATGAAATGGTGACGGTCATTATCTTTCATTATAAATCATTATTGGTGACGAACCTTGAAAGTCACCACAACACCTATACTTTTAGCGATGCCACCTTTGGTGACGTTCAATTTTTGGTGACGAAGGCTCTTTTGACCATCACCAATGAGCTTATGGTGACATTTTTCGACCCTCACCAATGTCCTTTTTTGTTGTAGTGAAATTTACTTTCACCAAGATACAAAGTTTCTTAACAATTTATAAGTGTAGAAAATCCAAAAAATTCTAATCTGCTAATATGAGCTATCTGAAATATAATTTCTTCTCATATAAACACAAAATTTCTCTACTAAACTTTGCAGTAGAATAGGAACATAAATAAACACAATTCACACAATTCAAGACACAAAATTTCTAGGGATCCCAACTGGGAAAGCCCTCTGATTGTTGAAAATATTATTGATAGAAACTGAGGAATGATATCTTACAATACAACTCTGTTTTCAATAGAGAATACATATATCTACATAACCTTCTACTAGGCTTGGCTCCATGTGTTGTACTTTAGAGTACGCTCCCCTAAATGCTTCTTTGCAATAGGTGCTCCTATAAATAGGAAATTTCCTCCTATTTCGTGCGCACCACCAATTTCTTCCTCACAATAAATTCGTACTGAACACCACTCTTGCACTCTCTCTTCCTCTGAATCTTTAACCTTGTAAATGTTGCTATTTTCTTCATCTCTGACCTGCTCTGGCTTAATGACTATGATTGTCTTTTGCTCATCTTTTAAATAATTGAATACATTGGTGGTGAGTTTCTAATTAAGGAGTTTGATTTTGTGATTGTTTAAGTTAGCGTGAGTTAACCACTCATGTAACTCCTCCCATCTCTTGAGACTCAACCACAAGTTCTTTTCCTCAATTAACTCACACTAGAAGACTGATAACTCAGCCTTCCACTTTGACACATCAGTTAACTGCTTCATGAACACTTCCTAAATTTTAGGAATCTGCCCTAAATTTTAGGAACTCATCCTACTTTTTAGGAATTAGCTCCTAACTCATAGGAACTTGTGCATGCTCAAGGAGAAACTCGTTGAGATTCCTTGAATTAAGGCACAAAACAAAGAACCCATTCTCGCTACAAATTTCAACACTCCCTCTTAGCGAGGAAGGTGTTCCTGGAAGAACTTCATCCACCTAGATCTGTCTCCAACACTGCCAAGTTCTCCGCTGCTGCAACTGCTCCCTCTGAACTAGAAGGCTTCCATGCTTTCTTCTGTGGAACCTACTTTGAAGACCTGTTCTTTCCCACCATGTTCTGCAAGTCCAAATTTTGCCACTATCAATGATCATAACTCCTTACGAATACAAACCGTGAAAGCATGGCCTATAAGACACATGGGTGTCGAGATAGTCATCACATGAATCTGAGTTTTGTCCTTCATACACATTCTAATACTGCCATTATAAGACAGTTTGAGAGAAGGTAAATATCTTGTCCCAAGAGTTACATTCACTACAGTCACAAAGACACCACACCCATTACATCATGAAGATATTATAGGTGTGCCAAGATTTTTATTGAGAGACCAAACAGGTTTGTCACCTCTAAATGACAGAATATATGCTTAGACAGTCATTATATGCTAAGAGATCAAATGAATGTTTAATATATTGCCACATTCATCCTAAAGAACATATGTTTGTTGAGAATGTCATGTAATACGAATTCTATAATATTGTTGAGGTTGTTTGTCAATATGTCAAGACATATATGTTTAAGTCCATTCATACTTTTCAGCCATATATATTAGATCTGTCTCCAAACAACCACTTAGATAGTCACCATAGGAACCTAAATTTTGTTTACTTGAATGCTGGAAACTGAGGCATATGAATCCACAAATTTAATCTGTTATTTGAATGTCAGAGGCATGAACTCATATTTACAAAATAAAGGATGATATTAATTGTTTTTTAGCATAGGATCTGTATCTAGAAGCAATGAAGTAGACAAGTATGTAGGCGCTTACATGATACTACAACGTATTTCTTAAAATGATACTTAAAGGCTCCATTAGTTATATCAAATGCAATTTGTTGGTGTAAGAATTTTATTTACATAAGTTAGAAGGATAAAACAACGACCAGATCTACCCATTCAACATAAATGATAAAGACAGTCAACTACAAGTTTCAAAGTAGTGAAGAATTCAAAAATTTTGCCACATTTGAATGGATCTGACTTTTATGGCAAGCATATGATAAAAGCTAGTCTTTGCATCCAAGGCATCAAATTCATTTAGCATAACATGTATGATTTTCAAATTTGACGGAACACTCAATATTGTTAGGTATTAAATTTTAATGTTTGTTTCTGCTCTGTGATGTTCTGTGATTAGATGGTCGGGTATATTTTTGAACAAAAATCCATTTTTGGTGAGGATTTTTTGAAATGTCTTCTTAGAATATTTTTGTGCAGAAAAATTCACTGGCTGATATGGAATTTTTAAGTCATCTTGGTTGAAGAGCATACTATACGTTGATGATGTTACCCAAAACAAACTCTATGTTGCTTTATCGAATACTTTATGATCTGTTTTTCTTTCATGAACTTTTGGGATCCTCAGTCTGGATTTGTCAACTTCTGTTGGACATAAGGAAATATGTGCCTCCCTTGGTTAAATCTCATTTTTGAGCATCAGTGTCGTGGGGCTTTCACATTTTTTGGCAATGAGTAGCTACATAATTATTCTTTGTCCTTCTAGAGAGTCTTAATCCCAATTTGTAAATTTTTATTTTGAAAAATATATTTAGATCTTTGATGTCCAATGGTACTTCCCTTATGCATGTGGAAGGGTCCCTGCCACTCCCTGCCACTCCCCTGGTCTATCAAGATGAAAATTGCATTGGGTGCAGCAAAAGGTCTGGCATTTCTTCATGGAGGGGCTGAAAGACCAGTGATTTATCGGGATTTTAAAACATGCAATATTTTGCTGGATTCAGTTTATGCCTACAACTTCAAAATTATGAGATGACTCAGTGTTACACTTTGGATTCTCTTAAGTCTTTATGGCGAGATATGTACTTGGTGCAGGAATACAATGCCAAGCTGTCTGATTTTGGATTAGCAAAAGATGGACCTGAGGGAGACCACCCATGTTTCAACTCGAGTTATGGGAACATATGGTTATGTTGCTCTAGAATATGTAATGACTGGTGAGAATTTTAACCAGTTTAAAACTTGTGGCAATAATATCTTGGTGAGGAAATTTTAAGATTGATACAAATCAACAAGATTTCTAGCCTCTTTAAGGGTCCTGTCTAGTAAATGGGGCAAGTAGCAAACCCACAAGTTTGTTCTATAATTTTGTGTGCATGCACAGAGCTTTGGGGCAAATGTCAGCATGTAGCATTAGTGTGATAAATATGGGATAGTTCAAAGCATAGTTTTGAAGATTAGTCTAAGTTGACTCGTACCTAATCAAATCAATCAAGTTGATTGTTGGTTGAATGGTTAATTGTTGGTTCAATGGACAAAAGATCTTGCAGGCCCAAATACCAAAGGGAAAAATGGAGCCCATCATGGGGTTCTCTTTGTAATTCTCCACCACTGCTACCTTCCATGCTTCCTCAAACTCCTCTCCAACCTCAATATCAGTGCTAGTAGTAGCATGAGCAACAACACTACGCTTAGCAGAACTAGAAGAACGCATTTTCCAAACTGCACGAGAACTACTTCCCTCACGAGTCACCATGTGCCATGCTTGGTCTTGGTGGTTCTCTTCCTTCTACTCCTAGTTCAAATACCATATCTTCATTGGAACCAACACCCCTAACTCCACTAGACAACGATTCACCATTTTGTAGTAGTGATTCGCCATTTGTACTGGTGATTCGCCATGATTTTACAAGATAATATAATCTCGTGAGAGATTCACCAAAAAATTATATATACATATTATATTATTAATAAAATCGCCTTCCATTTTTCCTATGTATCATGGGGATTCGCCTATTTATTATATATATAAATTTAGGGGGGCTATTAAAATTTTCCCTGCTCTACCTCAACCAACTTTACCAGGACCTTACACATTGCAGAAGAACCCTCAACCCAATCTACGACCACAGCTCCCAGCCCAGCCCAACCCGAATCCCAACAATAGACCAGTCCAATCCGTACAAATTATGGAAGGACCAGAGCTAGAAAATAAGTTGAGGGAGTGTAATGAACTCAAATTAAGGTCTGGACAAATAATTTAATCAGAGGGAGATAAAAATATACAATTAGAAGATCCGTTACCTGTAGAACAAACACCTCAAGTGGGGAATATAGTTAAACAGAAAAGCCATGATCAAACTATTACCTCTTCTCCACCATTCCCAGAGAGATTGATTATACCCCGCTCGATAGAATATCCCAATTTCGATCTTCTGGGAGAATTAAAAAATCTGTGCGTAAAGATACCTCTCCTCCAGGATATTCAGGACACTCCAATTTATGCAAAAACTATTAAGGAATTGTGTACGAAAAAGCCGAAGAGGAAAATAAAAACAACCCCAACTATCCACGTAGTCGGAACTTTGTCTGATTTATTATCAGGTAGAGAAACACTGGTGAAATATGAGGACCCAGGAAACCCTATAGTCACGGTACAAATAAATGGATGTTACTTCCCCAATGCATTAGTTGATCTAGGAGTAGCCATTAATATTCTCACAAAAACAACTTGTCAAAAACTTGGCATTACAGCCTTGGATCCAACAACGACCTTGCCGGAATTAGCTGACTGATCGGTTGTCAAACCAGAAGGGACATTACAGGATGTAATGGTGTCTATAGATTCTTGGGAATACCCAACAGATTTCTTGATCATCAATCCTAGAAACCAGCTAGATATACATCCTTTAATATTAGGAAGGCCTTGGCTAGTGACTATTGATGCTTATATCAGCTGTCAGATAGGCAGTATGACTATAACCAGGGGGAATGATGTGAAAAATTTAGCTTTACACCCCCCTACTAAGCCAAGCTTGAATATTATGAAAACCAAGAAACAACCTGCAACATACTTCATAGAAAATATTCGGTCACCATTAACTCTGGGAGATGCCCTTGAATTCAAAAACCAAACTGAAGACGATATTATTAATACTTTTATCAATCATCCTGCCACAGTATCAAGTTTGAAATTCCACATGATTAAAGCAGTCCTTGACAATGAAATCAAAGAAGATCCCCTGAGAGAAATCAATGACCAAACAATACCTACAACCACTATTTATAATATCAAACCTATCGAAATTGAGCCAGGGAAAATCTTGAACATTAACAGTAATCTGAGTGATGACCAACACTAAAAACTTACTCAAGTTCTTAGGAAAAATAAAGAGGCTTTTTCTTGGGACCACTCAGATATGAAAGGGATTGACCCTCAGCTATGCAGGCATCACATCCACACTGAAAATGATGCAAAAAATATTCGACAACCTCAACATAGATTAAACCCTCACCTAAAAGACATTGTTAAAGAAGAACTTCAAAAACTGTTAGATGTCAATTTTATCTATCCTATACCTGACATTAAATGGGTTCTCCATTAGTCGTGGTTCCCAAAAAGAATGGGAAATGGAAAATATGCGTTGACTATATAGAACTCAACAAGGCAACGCAAAAAGACCACTTTCCCCTTCCATTTATTGATCAGGTCCTAGATACACTGGCAGGGAAGAAATTTTTCTCTTTCCTAGATGGCTTAAGTGGCTATAACCAAATCCAAATTGCCCCTGAAGACCAGGATAAGACTACCTTTACCTGTCCATGGGGAACATTCGCCTACAGGGTATTACCTTTTGGATTGTATAACGCACCTACCACATTCCAACGAGCCATACTTAGTATTTTCACAGACTTGATAAATGAAGGATTAGAAGTATACATGGATGATTTCACACCCTATGGAGATGACTTTGAGCAAGCATTACAGACATTGGAAAAAGTTATGGAATGATGTATTGCTACCAGCCTATGTTTAAGTCACGAAAAGTGCCATATGATGATGATAGAAGGCCTGATCTTGGGTCATTACATTTTAGCAGCTGGAATTCAGGTAGATCCAGAAAAAATATAGGTAATTATCTTACTAGCTACTCCCTACACTCAAACAGAGGTACGTAGTTTTTTGGGATTTGCTGGATATTATCATAGATTTATCAAGAATTTTTCACAAATTGCTACACCATTATATGCCTTAACAGGAAACAGTGATTTCATATGGAATGACAAATGTGACACTGCCTTTACAGATCTAAAACATCTAGTATCAACAGCACCAGTTCTACGAGGACCAAACTGGGATATACCATTCCAAATTTCATCAGACACATCAGACACAACCATTGGAGCAGTTATTGGCCAAGAAGAAGAAAGGAAACCCAATGTTATATATTACATTAGCAAAAACTTAGCCCCTGCTGAATTGAATTACATAGTAACAGAGAAGGAGTTTTTAGTTGTTATTTATGCTATTAACAAATTCAGACATTATATAACAGGATACCCTGTGGTTTTGTATATTGATCACTCTGCTATTAAATATTTAGCTAATAAACCTGTTACGAATGGAAGAGTGACACGATGGTTGATCATTTTGCAGGAATTCGAAATAACAATCAAAGATCGACCAGGAAAGGACAATCTGGTGGCAGACTTCCTCTCATGTGTGCCAAAGACAAATGACTCGGCAGCAGTAGAAGACAAGTTCCTTGATGAGCACTTATTTGCTGTAACCATGAAAACACCATGGTACACAGATGTCACGAACTACCTAGTAGTGGGAAAATTACCCAAGCACTTGACGCCTAGTGAAATAAAACTAATAGTACAACGTGGCACTCGGTTCTCCTAGATCGGAGGATATCTCTTTCATACAAGAGCCGATATGCATATTCGAAGGTGTGTCAGGGGAGATGAAATCTTCGGCATCTTAAAAGCTTGCTAAAATGGGCCTTGCGGTGGACATTTTGCAGACTGCAGGACTGGACATAAAGTCTTACAGATGGGCTATTATTGGCCCACCATTTTTAAGGATGCCAAGAAGTTTGTCCAGGCATGCGATAGCTGCCAAAGAATGGGCCGCCCTGGACAGTCTGACGAGATGCCCCTACATCTGTAGTTAGTCATTGAACCTTTTGAACGATGGGCATTAGATTTGATTGGCCTAATAAACCCATCATCTAATCAAAAGACATATATACTGGTTGCAACAGAATATGTGACTAAATGGGTGGAGGCAGAAGCATTACCAAGGGCAACAAAGTACTCATTAATCCACTTTCTTTTCCAAATTTTCGTGCGGTATGGCTTGCCTAGAGAAATAATCACGAATGGAGGGCCACAATTTGTAGGCCATAAGATTGCTGCAACATTAAAAAATAATCATATCATGCACATAATCACATCTCCATACCACCCACAGGAAAAAGGCCAGGTAGAAAGTACCAATAAAGTAATCGAGGCAATACTAACAAAGACAGTCACATCTCATAGACATGACTGGGCTACCCGATTTCCAGAATCCCTGTGGGCATATCGCACGACATGGAGAAATACCACAAGATACTTCCCATATCAACTAGTGTTTGGAAAAGAACCTATCTTCCCAATAGAATTTGAAATTCAGACATTGAGGATAGCTCAAGAAGTAGGCTTGGACTTGAATGAAGCACATATCAACACACTACGTCAAATCAATGAATTGGATGAAATCCGACTATCATCTCTTCAGCATACTACACTAATCCAACAATAAAGAGTGAAATGGCATGATGCCCTCATCAAGAAGAAGATCTTCCATGAAGGTGATTGGGCACTTTTGTATGATTCTAGGTTCCAGGATTTCCCGAGCAAACTCCAGACCATATGGTTAGGCCCCTATGAGATACAAGAGGTGCATGATAATGGCACCCTTACATTAGCCACCATTGATGGGTCTGGCTACTCTTTTAAAGAAAATGGACATTGAGTACGACCCTATCACAAACCTCTTACAAGGGAATCCTTTTGCCAACAGATACGGGAAGATTCCACAATACAAATTCTTGCTGAGGAGGGCAACCCTTCCACAGTGCCAGTCCAGTGAAGAAATGCACTTTTTCTTGAAAGATGTACATAAATTTTCCTTTCTGTTTGATTGGATTTGCTTGATAATAGATTGGACATTAGTTTTTTTTTCTTTCCTCTATTTTTCTTTTGTTTTTACCTATAGGGAACAACTGTTGTTCCCTCTAAGGAACAACAATGATCGTGTGTATTCTCTCTTGCTGTTCCTTACAGGGAACAGTTGTTGTTCCCTACAGGGAACAACAATTTCTGTGTGTATTTTTCTTTGTTGTTCCCTACAGGGAACAACTGATGTTCCTTACAGGGAGCAACAATTTTTATGTGTATTTAGCTTTGGTGTTCCCTACAGGGAACAACTGCTTCCCTACAGGGAACATCAATTTTTGTGTGAATTTTTTTTTGCTGTTCCCTACAAGGAACAGCTGCTATTCCCTCTAAGGAACAACAATTTTGGCATGTACTTTTTCTTGTTGTTCCCTATAGAGAACAACAATTTTTGTGTGTAGTTTGCTTTGTTGTTCCTTATAGGGAACAACTGCTGTTACCTATAAGGAACAACAATTTTTTCATGTGTTTTCTCTTGCTATTCCCCATAAGGAACAACACATTTTTTTCTTGCGTATTTTCTTTTGCTGTTCCCTACAAGGAACATTAACTGTTGTTCCCTACAGGGAGCAACTGTTGTTCCCTTTAAGGAACAACACTTTTTGTGTGGGGTTTTCTTTTGATATTCCTTTCAAAGAACAACACTTTGTGAATATTTTTGAGAACATTCTCTTTCTCTTCCTTGCATAATCATCCCTAGATCACCCCAATTTCACTCTTTATGATCTTCTTAACGGCATGAAAGGTACAATACGTATTTAAAGACAAAAAATATGGAGGTCTAGTGGAACATGAAAATACCGTGAATAATATCATCTTTAACAAGATTGCTTTGTGATGATCCAAAAAAAGAAAAGGACACAGTTATCTATCTCGCTTTACTGTCCTCATTTCCAATATAAATCAAATTGATTGATTATCTGTACCATGCTGGTTCCCCCTTGCCTGTATAACTCTCTCTATGTATTATCAATAAGATTATGGGTATATTTTTTATATTGATATGTCAAACTTCTTCCGCCATCCCTACTCTTAAGGAGTGATGAGCCACCCTCTCTGTATAAAATGGGGACTCAAAAAAAAAATAAAAAAAATAAGTAAATATATATATATATTCACTAACAATTTTATGATTTTTTTTCCACAGATGGAGGATAGGGGGTCTCATCAGGAGCTAGCCGACCATGATCATAAGGAAGGAGAAAAATGGAATTCCCACTATGGCCACCACACTAGGGATATGATCCAATGGATGTAATAAAAGTCCTTGGAAATAGGAGGTCTCATCATGAGCCAGCCTGACCACTTTCGCTACTTCCCAGTGAATGGCAATGTGTTCACCTGGTCACCAAGCTAGCACATTGGTCTCTACTATGGACATCATAAGACACTTCCCCAATTATACATAGAGGACCATGGTTCCCAAGGGTTAAAAAGAAACTCTGTCGAGGCTATGGATGCCTGTAGTGTAATGTTCCCAAATTTTCACATAACAATTTGGAACATTAGATTTTGCTACTTTCACCTAGGAGAGGAATAAATGGGTAAGGGAGCCTATGAACAATAAAAATATGAATAATTTCCACCTTAATAAGGAAGGGGATCACTTCAGGAGCTGAAATTTACACTTACAAGTGTGAGCATGGGAAAAATAGATGAGGACATAGTCAAGTTTGACTAAGTCAACATGCATTCTTGAAGAGGAAGAGATCACCTAAGCAAACCGGTTCAATGTGAACAAGGATCAGCCTAAGACACATATGTAAACTAGATTGAAGATCCCTAATGTGAAAAGAGGCATTGGAGGTGGATTAGTTGACCAAGTCAACAACGCAGCCACAAGAGGAGGGAAGCAAGCTAGGGCAGTGCAGTTTTGAAAGAGGAAGCTTCATGAAGAAGTCACCTCAACATTGTGTGGGGTCCGCGGTGAGGAGGCTCACCAAAGATAAAAGGAGGGCATAGCATCAAAGGAGATTCATTCATGTATTCAGCTTTCTTGGTCTAGAGACCAATTTCATATTTCAGCTGTTTAGCCGGAGTTGCTACACTGCTTAGTGCAAGGGATTCCTGTGTAGGAATTCCATCCTCTCTTTGGATCAGCTTGTTTAAGGGATCAAGAGAGAAGGATTTGAGCTTCATTTCTATATTTGGATTGAGGCCATTCATCTACATTCAGATAAAGCGTAGTCTCCTTCATTGAACTGTGTCTTTTACGCAAGAGCAGCAGCAGGAGAGCTGCATCCTTTGATTTTGTGCTAGTCATTGAGGAGGAGGTGCTTATTTCCCTCCGGGAGTCCCATTAGAGAGGCCTTTGGCCATTTAATGTATTATTCAGCTCTGATATGTCATATTCAATCATTTTTATTGCATATTTTCTATAGACTACATTATTTTATGTAGTCCTACCTTTTGTACATGTATATTGCGGGAAACCCTTGCTGGGTGTCTTTTTCTTGATGTAAAAGAGGTTAAACCTCCATTTCTCTATTATTTGAATAATATAAGCTTCATATCGGACTTCTTCCATAATTTTTTGTGGAAACCCTCCTGGGAATTACGCTCTCACAGTATTCAAAAATTTCTGTTTAGCAAAGTCATGGGAAATCAATGTTTTCTAGCCTAGTCGGGAAAGGAGGAGCTGTTTAACATGGCTAGAAGCATTATTTTGAGCTGGAATTTAGAGAGTAGGTCCCTCATGACCTAAGCTATCATATCCAACCATTTTCCCTGCTTATTTGTACGCTCATTTCTAAAAACAACCTTTTTAGGGCATAAAATACCATTTTTCCCCACTTTCCGGATCATGAAACGAAGTACAAGTTGCTTCTATAGATAAAAATGATGTATATGTGTTTATTATGTATATATTAAGATTATTCATCATAACATGACCGTTATACAACTTATTCATTGTAGAGTTCTAGTTTTATGCCCTGTATTGCTGCATTTCCCCACCCGAGAAGGAGAATATAGGCCTAACTCTTGCTGAGGTTCTTTCATCTGTTGGGTTGATGTTATTTTACATCTATTGAGATTCTCTTCATTTCCATGCTCATGGTTTGCTGAATCTCCACATTTGTAATAATTCAGTTTATTCCCAATAGTGTAGTTGTTCCTAATTTGGGATATTACAGTGGTATCAGAGCTTTCATCTTGGCTCAGCCTCTGGATTTCAGATCAAATCAGAATATAATAAGAAGAGGAGAAAAAAATGATGGAGAGGATGAGCTTACTCTCATCCATTTTCAGATCCAAGAAGAAAGAAGAAGAGAAATGCATTAAAACTCCAAGAGGGTTTCAAGGAGGAGAGAGTTGCAGTGAGACATCTAGAAGGTTTCAAGAAGCAGAAGAAGATGCATGCCCTGTTATAAAATTAAATATTACAGAGCAATGAAACACATAAAATATGCGGAAAACACAAGCACACAAAACACATAAAACCAGAGAGACACGGATATACGTGGTTCATCCAGTTTGGGCTACGTCCACCCTGAAAAACCAGTCCTTCCTTTCTATTATCTAGCAAAAATGAAGAGACACAACATATAGAAGATCCGCTATAATATCCTCTGTTCTCTCTCATAGTCTCCCTATCTGTTTCTTGCTCTGAGAATACACACACCATCCATAGCTGCAATACAATACCCTCATAAAAGCGAGGGGTTGCCTTCTAGGGCAAAAAACCCTAAACTAAACATAAATTCTACTGTCAGAACATCCGCCTAATGAATGGCCTAGATTGACTAGAAATTACTATACTTTTACAAGGCAATTTTACATCTTTTTTTAGCTTCGAGGGTGCTGCCCCCGAAACCCCCCGCTAGGGGGGGGGGGGGGCTCCATAAAGTCGTAGCCACCCCCCCTGGACCCCCCAGGCAGCGTTTAATTACGGGCGGTGTTGCCGCCCCATTAAGGTACAGGGGTCCAACGCTGTGATACAAAATAAATAAGATAATCAGGCTCCACACCCATCAATCTCCCAAGGAGTCCAATTTGGTGGGGTTTGAAGATTCATAGGGTTATTAAACCCTTGAGATTGTTGTCCCTGCCAAGGTCTCCTTGCGACAAAACAGAGAGATTCTATTGAATTTGGATCTTCTTGAAAAACAGCTTTGAGTCCAGGGATTGAAGGACAATCCTTGATCTCATGATTTTTTGAGCAAATCATACATGTTTCTACAACTTTTTCATCCAAGGGACATTCCCTTAAAGCATGTTTCTTTCTACATTTCGGACAAAAGATGGCTAAAGCATCTGTTTCTGCTTTCTGCTTGTTTTGGTTTTTAAGGGTGTCTAGTTGTTCACTAAGACCCCCTAAGATATCAGTTTTAAACTCATCAAGCATATTACCAATCTCTGCCCTACTTACTGATCCAGTTGCAGATTTGTTAGCCCTAATAAAAGAAGAATCCCTAGGCCCTTTTCCAGTTTTAGATTTTCCCCTTGAGAGATGGATACATAGTTCTGTTATATCACGAAATGGAAGTTGAGAAATGTCTCCTTTCCCCATCATGTTTAAAATGTCTATCCATTCATCTCTAATGGATTTTAATAGGAGGGCTTTCAAGGTTTCATTATCTAAGTTACTCATCTTTGCTCTTTTCAAGTTGTATTGAAATCTTTCAATTAAGTCTTCCAAATTTTCATCTTCTTTTTGCATCATTTTGAATACCTCATCCTTGTGATTGGTGGGCATACAATAGTCCAAGTATCTATCCAAAAATGTTTGTTTCATATCATTCAAAGTCCTAATAGATTGAGTGGCTAATCCCATGAACCATTTCAAAGCAGATCCCTTCAATGTTGAAGGAAACAGTTTGAGTTTTTGAGAATCTTCCATATAGTCATAAGTTCGGCACACTACTTCAAACTCAAGCAGAAATGTTTCAGGATCCTCACTTCGCAATCCATAAAAGTTAGGGAGAACAGATGGTGAGATATTTTTCATTGTTGCATGAGTTTCCTCATCAACTATAGAGAATCCAAACAAATTGTCTCCTTCCCTATTTCTACCATTATTTCCTTCACCATTGTTGTCTCCATTGTTTCCTCCTCTTCTACCTCTACCTCTACCTCCATCTATTACTTCTGCTGCCATGATAGTTTCTTTAGAGTCCTTAAAGTCCTCTAGTTCTTCTACCAAGAGAGTCTCTTT
Organism: Pinus albicaulis; assembly: GCA_034641835.2. Lineage (NCBI taxonomy): Eukaryota > Viridiplantae > Streptophyta > Pinopsida > Pinales > Pinaceae > Pinus > Pinus albicaulis. The sequence continues at coordinate 1,316,930,571 of CM076572.1, forward strand.
GTTTTCTAAATGGGTTTTAGTAGGTGGTATAGGAGAATCCTCTAATTCAGTTGTTCCTTGACTTCCAAAAATCTTAAGGCTAGGGGTAGATGGTGGTGAATCTAGTCTATGCCTTGAAGAAGATGGAGTTGTGAAAATCGAACTCTTGGCTTTAGCTATAAACCTTCCCCTAGAATCTCTTGCTCTATGCATGTCATTTTTTTTTATTTTTTTAAAAGTTGGGCTAATAATTCTCTTTCTGATCTTCCAGATCACACTAGGTGCAAGAAGAGAGCATACTTAAGAAATTACTAAACCAATAACTCTCTTTTCTGATCCTCCGGATCACACTAGGTGCAAGAGGAGAGCATACTTCAAGAAGTTATCAAGTTTTCCCTTCTTTTATGATTTTATGTGTTTTTTTTTTTAAGAAATTGGCTACCTAGTTACACTTCCCCGGCAACGGCGCCAAAATGTTTGGTCGATTTAGTGTGTCCTAAATTGCTGCATTTAATTGTCAATCCGGGAATCGTAAGCTGATGAAGTGCGGCGCACTATATGTGCAAGATAACCTCTTTCTTAACTTTTTGTCGTTTTTGGTCTTTCTAAGTTGAAATGGAAATTCTAAAGTGAAAAACAAGCTTGGTTATATTTGTTCAAGGAAGTGATATCCCCTATAATGATTTACCAATCTTGAAACTTTAAAAGCAAATTGAAAAATTACAATGACAAAACTTAAAAGAAAGTAAAAGTGTACCGCTGAAATGAAAAGGTGCTGCTAATCTAATGAATCAAAACAGGAAACTAGTGAACATGAAAACTAAACTATTCTTGCTGCCAACTGAACACAAAAGAAACTACGCTTATGGAAATTCAAAATTGCAATGAAATAAATCTAAATCAGATTACATCAATTCATTTTCTGACCCTTCATCATTAGACCAACTATGACTTGCGGAAGTAATCATAAACAACTTGTGTAACTGATATTTAATTTGCAGAAAGTAAACTAATACTAAACCATACACACATAATTCAATCCCTCGCCATCAGTCCAGCTGTGGCTTTCGGAGGCAACTGAAGATGTCATACATGATTTAATATATCTAAATTTGCAGAAAAGGAACTAATACTAAACTACACATTTCATCATGCATCCCCTCACCATCAGTCCAGCTGTGGCTTTCGGAGGTAACTGAAGACGCTATGAGCAGCTTAATATATCTAATTTTGCAGAAAGGAAACTAATACTAAACTACACATTTCATCATGCAGCCCCTCACCATCAGTCCAGTTGTGGCTTTCGGAGGTAACCGAAGACACTATGAGCAGCTTAATATATTTAAATTTAACTACTAAATCAGATAAACAAAACTGAAATGTACAAAGCAAGACTGAAGTTAAACAAATGCTATGAAAAGGAAACTAGCAGCAGAATAATGTCAGTCTCATATCATTAGCCAAAATAATATGAAAATGCCCCGGGCTGTCTACCTAAAACCTGCACAAGAAAAATGATCAGTGATTTAACAATCATAAAAACATGAAAGACAAGAATGCAATGGAAATTATAGAAATGTATGAACAGAAATGAAGCAACTATGAAATATGAACATGTAATGGATTATGATACAATGACTGTTTAAAGAAATGAAATGAAAAATATAAACATTAATACACAGAACCTCGGCTGAGCAGGGGCCCTCTACGCAGCTTTGGTAACGATCCTCAACACAAATTAAGTTGAAAACATAGTTTTTCACATTAAAAAGCAAGTCATTACAGACTGGTGGTATTACGGCTCAAGGCAGCGTAATCACCACATAACAGAGTACGCACATCAACTATCAATTAACAATTCAACAGCTATCAACTCAGCAACTATCAACTAACTCCACGTGCGTATGCAAACGCTCTATATAAAGCAATAAAATGTAACTGTCTCCTGAAGTTTATGATAGCAGCCAGCACGTAGACCACTAAGGCCACGGATATAGGAGTATGGCCATGTTGGAAAACGGATCTATGGAAGGTGGGCGCTTGAATTCAACTCCAGAACTTTGCACAGATGTCAATTAACCTCCGCAAGCTTGGAAACGGCCGTATGGATGTTTATATGCCACGAAACAGAGTCCACCCGACATAGAACTCCATAGTTGACTTCCACGTGGATGGCTTTGACCGCGGCTTTCTTTGACGAATTTACTTGAACCAATAGGACACGAACCATGTCCTTGTCATTCCTAGCCTGCCCATGTGGCCTGCTTTCAGAACCACCGTAACATCGATTTCATGGAATAGCGCCGCGGAAAGTGACAAGTTTCCGCAGCTGTATGAACAAAATCTAAATCAAATAGAAAACACACAAACATAATTAAAACCATGTTAGATACCCTTTTGCACATGATATTGACAATTTTGGAGGTTTAGGTGAGTGAAAAAGATATGGAAAAGTGTATGGACAAGAGGCAAATTCGGGACTCAACATACCCCCACTGTGAAGGTGTTGCATGTCCTCATGCAACCAAAAATTTGATACTTTTTGTTCAATTCATGTGTCTTGAAACTTCAGCCAGCACATCTAACCCCCTTCTCTTCTTCTTTGGTACTGCCATCATTCTGGGTTTCTTCATGAGGCACCTGAATTTGATATTCACAAGTGCTCTGCTCAATTTTTGGCATTTCCTTTTTAGCTTCTTATTCTTCTTTTGCCAAATACCCAAATGTAGCATAGTATTGTCATGGATAATCTTGTCCAGTTTGCCTTGCTCTTTGAGTGTTTCATTTTCATTTTTGATATGCCGATTCAAAAGCTCAAGCTCAAAAATCTCCTATTTTAATGACTGAACCAAATCATCCTGCAATGTATGAGGCTGAATAGAAGAGGTACTTGGGCCTGTGGCTGCCTTCTCCAAGGATTCTATATAGTCATATACCTCCTGCTGTTTGGGGTCTACTTCCGGTGTCTTTTTCATTGGGCTGTCCCCAAAGTGTTGCAAGGGAGAATTATGTTCAAAATCTGGTCGAGGAGAACTTTCATCAATATTTTGCTGAGAATAAGATGGAGTACGCTCATTGTCTGATTGGGAGTGAAAGGAGTCAGGTTCACTAACTGACTGAAATGGACTATGGTCAGTTGGAGACTGTTCAGATGTCTCCTCACCCAAATCAATGAAATGAGGACCTTTAATTTGTGTTTTTCTCAGTTTTCCCTTAAGCGTGCTGCTTCTCCTCACATGCTGTGGTACACTACCCTTTTGTTCTTGTTTTCCTATTTTTGCCTTCTTGGATAGAGATGACTGTTTTTGAAGAAAAATTAATTTTTCAGATAGAATTTGGTGATCTTCTTCTTTAGAAGAAGAAGTTTTATGGACAGCCTCAATAATTTCTTTCCCTTTTGGTATTATTGGCTTCTTAGTTTTGATTTCCTTCTTCTTCCTTTTTACCAATCTCTCTTCCCTATCATTTTTCTTCATAGTAATAGTAGAAGTATCTTGGATTTCATCTACTGTTCTTTTCCTTCTACTTCTTTTTGCTGTGCTAGCTGCGAGAACTTCCTGTGTAGGAGCAACTTGGGTTCCAACATCCATTTTCTTTCTTCTACTCCTTCTAATTGGATTACCTTCAGGAATTTCCTGAGGTTCTTCAAAGAAGTTTCTAACTATGAATTGTTCCCATGTATCTTTTCTTTCTTTTAGCTCCTTTTCAATCATAATTTTTATAAGCCCATGATGATATAAATGAGGCTCTACATCTCCTAGGTGTTTTTGCACAGTGACAGCCATTTTCTTCAAGCTATTGAATAGGAAATAAGGAAGATTGAGAGTTTGGTTTTCAAGAAAATTCATCAATATCCTAGTATGATACATGTACATAGAGCCAAAACGGCCTTCACATGTAATAAATTTCTGAACAATGAGTAATAAAGTGGCCCATTCATCTTTTATTGCATGCACAAGGATTCCTCTTTTGAAAACAGTGATATCCATACCTTGATTTCGGAGGATTGTTCTCCATGCCTCATCACTGATACTTTTGTTTTTGAACCAACGTTCTCCTTCCTGAAGAAGCTCTGTGGCTGCTGCTATTGATGCTTCATTGACTAAAAACTTGAGGTCTCCCACTTCAGCTTCCGAGCCATCAAATGATCTTGCAAACGCTTTGGTAACTTCTCTGTGGTAACCCCTGAATTTCTGAATAAAACGCAGCCATTTAGCTTTTCTCAACATCTCTTTTGCTTGTGGAAATCCCTCTATAAACTTCGGTCCTTCCGGCTCTGCCCTTAATAATTTTCCCATTTTACTCCTCTGTGCTTCACAGGCTTGCCTCTGTGAGGGTTTAAGTGGAAATAGAACGATGGAATACACAGAATCGAGCACAATGCTGTGGGGATGTTATCACAAAACGGAAATGAGCACCATAAACAGAATGGAATAAGACTATGGGTGGATATACGGGAATGAGAGTGAGTAAAAGGAACGGAATGGAGTGAAACAGGGAGTGAGAATGAGTAGCGTGGGGTTTTGTAAACACGACAGAGACACGACAAAGAGGTTAACAAAGTATAATGCATTCGGCCGCATTTTGAATTTTGGTGGCTGTGTAATAAATATAAACACGTTTCAATCAATGATTATGAAGTTATGCAGCTTGTAAGAGTCCTTTGTCAACTCAAATACGTATCATTATCTACGGTGGGATATTTGAACATGAGTGAGTCGGAATTTCAATGATGAAACCGTTTGTGAATAAATGCAAGAGGATAACATAGAGATCGTGGAAGGTTACGGGACTGTCAATATAATCATTGCGCGTTATGGGTAGAGCTCATAGTTTAAAATTACATAAAAATGTGTTTTCGATACTATTTGAAATAAACTTTATTCATACCTTTGGAATCCTTGCTTTTGCCCTTGGTCTTCAACTGATTGATCTTCATTAGTGTCTTGAATGTCCCATTGATCCTCTCCTGCATTTTATTTCATGATTTTATGAAAACAACAACTAACTGTACATTATTTTTGAAAACAGAGTAGTAGCAGCTGCGGAATCTGCTTCTGGCTGCGGAAACTGGAGTCAGCTGCGGAAACAGATGTCAGCTGCGGAAACTGACACAGCTATTACTTGGCCGAAATAGAAATGAACAAATGACAAATGACCAGGTGGAAATGGTCATAAAAAGATTTTTATTGATGGAATGGATGGGATGAAGTGGAATGAAGTGAAATGAAATGAAATGAAATGAAATGAAGTGGAATGAAATGGAGTGGGTGGTGAGATGAAATGAAATAAAAGACAGATTTTTTTTTTTTTTTGGAAAATATAGAGTGTCAGGTGTCCCTGATTTTCACCCCATATTTTCTGTATAAGACTGCCAATCAATGATTGGTTTTCAGGCTTATACCATTTTTTCTTTTTCTTTTCCTTTTTTTTTTTTTTTTTTTTTTAACTTGAAAAACAAAAGCTAGCTTGGTAGAGAAGAAGGATTCTTCTGTACCAGCCTGATTGCAGAACTTTCTTGAAACAACTTGACAAAATCCTTTTTAGAGAGTGGCTTATGATAAACTTTCAATCTATGGCCATTCACTATAAGAGGAGTTTGAAACTCATCAATGGTCTTGATTCTTACAGCTCCATTGTTAAAGATCTTGTCAATCTCATATGGCCCAAGCTAATGAGTCTGAAATTTCCCTTGAAAATCTTTAAACTTGGAGTCAAATAACAATGCCCAATCTCCTTCTTGAAACTTCTTCTCTTTGATATATTTGTCATGCCATTTAGTTCTTTGATATTGAACTAGATCAGTTCTTAGAATTGCTTCTTGTCTGATCTCATCTAGCTCATTCAACTGATCCATTCTATGCTTTTGGGCTTCTGATAAGTCCATTCCCAACTGAACTGCTATCTTGAAGGTCTTGACTTGGAACTCAATGGGGAACAAGACTTCTTTCCCATAAACAAGTTCATAGGGAGAATGTCCTTTTGTATTCCTCCATGTAGTTCTGTAGGCCCACAAGGCTTCTGGAAGCCTTTCTGCCCAATCTCTTCTATGTAGATGAACAGTTTTGGTGATGATACTTTCAAGAACTTTGTTTGTGGACTCCACTTGACCATTTGCTTGTGGATGGTAAGGAGTAGATCTTCTGTGCTTGATTTTGTACTCTTCCATCAACTTCTCCACTAAATTGGATGTGAATTGGCTCCCCTGATCTGTTACAATTTCTCTTGGAACACCAAAGCGAGTAAAAATATCCTCACAAAGAAAATGAACAACTGAATTTTCAGTAGCAGATACTAATGCTTTAGCTTCTACCCATTTAGTAACATAATCAGTGCAAACCAATATATACTTCTTTTGCTTAGATGGTGGATTAATCGGTCCAATGAAATCTAAAGCCCATTTTTCAAAGGGTTCAATGAGTACCTATGTTTGCAATGGCATTTCATTTGAAAGGGTAGGTTTCCCTACTCTTTGGCAGCTGTCACACCTTTTGACATATTGTTTTGCATCTTTGAAGAGGGAAGGCCAATAATATCCTAAAGAGAGGATTTTATAGGCCGTCCTTGTGTCTGCAAAGTGTCCGCCGCATGGTTCATCATGACATGCCTTAAGAATATCAGGCATTTCATCTTCCCTGACACATCTTCTGATCACAAGATCTGGCCCTGTTTTAAACAATTCGTTAGAAATCCATGAATATCGTGAACTCTCCTGAATAATTTTTCATTTTTCTCTTGGAAATAAATGTGAAGGTAGTTTCCCTGTAACCAAATAGTTAGCAATATCTGCATACCAAGGGGTCTTAATAGTTACTGCAAACAAATATTCATCAGGAAACTTATCTTCTACAGGAGAATCTTATTTAGTATTTTGAATTCTAGACAAGAAATCAGCTACTGTATTCTGTTTTCCTAGTCTATCCAACACAGTAATATTGAATTCTTGCAAAAGTAAAAGCCATCTTGTCACTCTGCCATTAGTAACAGGTTTGTTCATTAAATATCTAATTGCAGAATGGTCAGTATGAATAAAAGTTTCATAGCCTGTTATGTACTGTCTAAACTTATTAATTGCATGAACAACAGCTAAGAATTCTTTTTCAGTCACAGTATAATTCAACTCTGTGGGAGTCAAATTTTTACTGGTGTAATAAATGGCATAAGGAATTAAATCTTTTTGACCCAACACATCTCCAAGAGCTGTATCTGAAGCATCTGTAGAAATATGGAAAGGAAGTTTCCAATTTGGTCCTCTCAAGATAGGTGCTTCAGATATTCTTGTTTTCAAAATTTCAAAAGCTAATTGACAATCAGGATCCCATTTAAATTCACAGTCTTTTGTAAGCAATTTGAAGAGTGGAGATGCTATTTTAGTGAAGTTTTCTATAAATCTTCTATAGTAACCAGTAAATCCTAGAAAACTTCTAACATCTCTTTGACAATTTGGAATAGGCAACTTGGAGATGACTTCAACTTTGGATCTATCAACCTTAATCCCATGTCCTGAAATATGATGTCCTAAAACAATCCCTTCAGTAAACATCATAAAGCATTTTTCATGGCTTAATGAAAGGTTTGTTTCTTTACATCTTATGAGAACTTTTTCCAAATTTTCTAATGCCTCTTCAAATGAATTACTATAAACTGTAAAATCATCCATATAAACCTCTACACAATCATGGATTAGATCAGAAAAAATTCCTAGTACTGCTCTTTGGAATGTTGCTGGTGCATTACATAACCCAAAAAGAAGCACTCGGTAGGCAAAAGTTCCCCATGGACAAGTAAATGTGGTCTTATCTTGATCTTCAGGTGCTACCTGTATTTGATTATAGCCACTAAAACCATCCAAAAATGAAAAGTACTTTTTACCCGCTAATGTATCTAATACCTGATCAATAAAAGGCAAAGGAAAGTGATCCTTCAAAGTTGCTTTGTTCAACTCCCTGTAATCAATGCATACTCTCCATTTACCATTTTTTTTAGGTACTATAACCAAAGGAGAAACCCATCGGCTATCTGAAATTGGATAAATGAAGTTTACATTGAGAAGTTTTTGGAGCTCTTCTTTCACTATCTCCCTAAGATTTGGATTCATCCTTCTTTGAGGTTGTCTGATTGGTCTACTGCTTTCCTCAATATAGATATGATGGATGCAAGTCTTAGGATCAATACCCTTCATGTCAGTATACTCCCATGCAAATGCAGTAGAATGTTTTTGCAAGATTCTGGTTAGTTTTTCTTGTTGTGACTTCTCCAGATGTTTATTGATATTCAATGTCTTTTCTGGAAAAATCTCAAAAACAGAATTACCAAATTCTTCCATAGAGTAAAGAGACATTTGTCTTGATGATAAATATTCTATGTCAGATTCCAACTGAAATTGTGTGGGGTCATATTCTGAAGTTACCTCAAAATTTTCTAATGTGTTCAGAATTTGACTATCCTCACTAATTTCAGAAATGGTAAAGATAGGTTGTATAGTGTTCTCATCATCGACCCATTCATTGTCTCCTATTTCTGTAATTTCTCTTGCAGGAGGATACAAATTGAATTTCTTTGTCGAATTACCATTAGAAATGTACATGTCTCCAGATCTACAACTAATAAAAGAATCAGCTGTGGCCAGCCAAGGTCTTCCTAAAATAATTGGATGTCCTCCTAGATTGCTTTTGGGAGTCAAAATCATAAAGTCTACTGGATATTCCCAAGAATCTAAGGAGACTGAAATATCTTCTAATACAGCATCTGGTTTAATAACCGATCGATCTGCAAGTTGCAATAAAGTAGGTGTAAAAAGAAGGTTAGGAAGTTTTAACTGTTCCATAGTCTGTCTACTCATAATGTTGATAGCAACCCCTAAGTCAATCAATGTATTTGGAATTTCTATCCCATTTATATGTGTCTTAACAATTGGACTTCCTGGATCTACATATTTCTGCATGGCAATTTTTCCCATCATAATGTCTGCAATCTTTCCTACCAGGTGGATTCTTCTTGTGTCCTTTAGCTTTCTTCCCGGTCTTTTGAAACTCAACTCCTTTATGGTTTTTGCTAGAATAGGAATTTCTCGAATGGCTTGTAGCAATGGAATCTTGATACAAACATTCTTCAATTCATCTAGAAAGTCATAGTTAGGTAACAAGATTTGTTTTTCCACCCTCTTATCAATTTGTAGTCTTTCCGGAAAAGGAGGTGTAGATGAAGATACAGGTTGCTCAACTATAGGAGTTGTGGATGTTAGCTTTTCTTTTTCTTTTTGAATTTTTGAATTTTGAAGAGATTCTTCCTCAGAACCCTTATTGACTTGAAGAGAGTCCTCTTCAGAGGTATCTTGCTCTTGAATGTCTATAGAAGGTTTTTTCTAAAACTCTACCAGATATGAGTTGTACATCGTTGAGAGGAACAATCATATAGGTAGGAAATTGTTGTCCTTCTACCATATAAGTAGTTTGAGGATTCTTATTGTTAGGATTTGGAAATGGCTGAGCTGGAAGTTGATTTGTCTTCTGTTGGTATGGGAGCATGAATTGAGGATTTGTATTTTGTTAAGAAAGTTGTTGTTGTGGAAATGGCAATGAAAGTTGTTGTGGATTTTGGTTTGGAAATTGTAGAGCTTGTTGATTTTGAAAAGATGGAGGATATTGATAAAATTGAGCAAATCTCCCATAAGGATTTTGCATCCCTTGTACCCATGGCTGATATGAATTTTGATGTTGGGGCCAAGGTTGTTGCCAAGGATTCCAATTTGGTGGGGTTTGAAGATTCATCGGGTTATTAAACCCTTGAGATTGTTGTCCCTGCCAAGGTCTCCTTGCGACAAAACAGAGAGATTCTACTGAATTTGGATCTTCTTGAAAAACAGTTTTGAGTCCAGGGATTGAAGGACAATCCTTGATCTCATGATTTTCTGAGCAAATCATACATGTTTCTACAACTTTTTCATCCAAGGGACATTCCCTTAAAGCATGTTTCTTTCTACATTTCGGAAAAAAGATGGCTAAAGCATCTGTTTCTGCTTTCTGCTTGTTTTGGATTTTAAGGGTGTCTAGTTGTTCACTAAGACTCCCTAAGATATCAGTTTTAAACTCGTCAAGCATATTACCAATCTCTGCCCTACTTACTGATCCAGTTGCAGATTTGTTAGCCCTAATAAGAGAAGAATCCCTAGGCCCTTTTCCAGCTTTAGATTTTCCCCTTGAGAGATGGATACATAGTTCTGTTATATCATGAAATGGAAGTTGAGAAATGTCTCCTTTTCCCATCATGTTTAAAATGTCTATCCATTCATCTCTAATGGCTTTTAATAGGAGGGCTTTCAAGGTTTCATTATCTAAGTTGCTCATCTTTTCTCTTTTCAAGTTGTATTGAAATCTTTCAATTAAGTCTTCCAAATTTTCATCTTCTTTTTGCATCATTTTGAATACCTCATCCTTGTGATTGGTGGGCACACAATAGTCCAAGTATCTATCCAAAAATGTTTGTTTCATATCATTCCAAGTCCTGATAGATTGAGTGGCTAATCCCATGAACCATTTCAAAGCAGATCCCTTCAATGTTGAAGGAAACACTTTGAGTTTTTGAGAATCTTCCATATAGTCATAAGTTCGGCACACTACTTCAAACTCAAACAGAAATGTTTCAGGATCCTCACTTCGCAATCCATAAAAGTTAGGGAGAACAGATGGTGAGATATTTTTCATTGTTGCATGAGTTTCCTCATCAACTATAGGGAATCCAAGAAAATTGTCCCTATTTCTACCGTTATTTCCTTCACCATTGTTATCTTCATTATCTCCTCCTCCTCTACCTCCACCTCTATTTATTACTTCCTCTGCCATGATAGTTTCTTTAGAGTCCTTATAGTCCTCTAGTTCTTCTACCAAGGAAGGATGAGAGAAAGTTCCTTTGTTTTCTAAGTGGGTTTTAGTAGGTGGTATAGGAGAATCCTCTAATTCAGCTGTTCTTTGACTTCCAAAAATCTTAAGGCTAGGGGTAGATGGTGGTGAATCTGGTCTATGCCTTGAAGAAGATGGAGTTGTGAAAATCGAACTCTTGGCTTTAGCTATAAACCTTCCCCTAGAATCTCTTGCTCTATGCATGTCAATTTTTATTTTTTTTTTTAAAGTTGGGCTAATAATTCTCTTTCTGATCTTCCAGATCACACTAGGTGCAAGAAGAGAGCATACTTAAGAAATTACTAAACCAATAACTCTCTTTTCTGATCCTCCAGATCACACTAGGTGCAAGAGGAGAGCATACTTCAAGAAGTTATCAAGTTTTCCCTTCTTTTATGATTTTTATGTTTTTTTTTTTTAAGAAATTGGCTACCTAGTTACACTTCCCCGGCAACGGCGCCAAAATGTTTGGTCAATTTAGTGTGTCCTAAATTGCTGCATTTAATTGTCAATCCGGGAATCGTAAGCTGATGAAGTGCGGCGCACTATATGTGCAAGATAACCCCTTTCTTAACTTTTTGTCGTTTGTGGTCTTTCTAAGGTAAAATGGAAATTCTAAAGTGAAAAGCAAGCTTGGTTATATTTATTCAAGGAAGTGATATCCCCTATAATGATTTACCAATCTTGAAACTTTTAAAAGAAAATTGAAATTACAATGACAAAAGAAAGTAAACTGCTGAAATGAAAAGTGCTGCTAATCTAATGAATCAAAACAAGAAACTAGTGAACATGAAAACTAAACTATTCTTGCTGCCAACTGAACACAAAAGAAACTACGCTTATAGAAATTCAAAATTGCAATGAAATGAATCTAAATCAGATTACATCAATTCATTTTCTGACCCTTCATCATTAGACCAGCTATGACTTGCGGAAGTAATCATAAACAACTTGTGTAACTGATTTTTTAATTTGCAGAAAGTAAACTAATACTAAACCATACACACATGATTCAATCCCTCGCCATCAGTCCAGCTGTGGCTTTCGGAGGCAACTGAAGATGTCATACATGATTTAATATATCTAAGTTTGCAGAAAAGAAACTAATACCAAACTACACATTTCATCATGCAGCCCCTCACCATCAGTCCAGCTGTGGCTTTCGGAGGTAACTGAAGAGACTATGAGCAGCTTAATATATCTAATTTTGCAGAAAAGAAACTAATACTAAACTACACATTTCATCATGCAGCCCCTCACCATCAGTCCAGCTGTGGCTTTCGGAGGTAACTGAAGACACTATGAGCAGCTTAATATATTTAAATTTAACTACTGAATCAGATAAACAAAACTGAAATGTACAAAGCAAGATTGAAGTTAAACAAATGCTATGAAAAGGAAACTAGCAGCAGAATAATGTCAGTCTCATATCATTAGCTAAAATACTATGAAAATGCCCCGGGCTGTCTACCTAAAACCTGCACAAGAAAACTGATCAGTGATTTAATAATCATAAAAACATGAAAGACAAGAATGCAATGGAAATTAATGAACAAAAATGAAGCAACTATGAAATATGAACATGTAATGGGTTATGATACAATGACTGTTTAAAGAAATGAAATGAAAAATATAAACATTAATACACAGAACCTCAGCTGAGCAGGGGCCCTCTACGCAGCTTTGGTAACGATCCTCAACACAAATTAAGTTGAAAACAGAGTTTTTCACATTAAAAAGCAAGTCATTACAGACTGGTAGTATTACGACTCAAGGCAACGTAATCACTACATAACAGAGTACGCACATCAACTATCAATTAACAATTCAACAGCTATCAACTCAGCAACTATCAACTAACTCTACGTGCGTATGCAAACGCTCTATATAAAGCAATAAACTGTAACTGTCTCCTGAAGTTTACGATAGCAGCCAGCACGTAGACCACTAAGGCCACGGATATAGGAGTATGGCCATGTTGGAAAACGGATCTATGGAAGGTGGGCGCTTAAATTCAACTCCAGAACTTTGCACAGATGTCAATTAACCTCCGCAAGCTTGGAAACGGCCGTATGGATGTTTCTATGCCACGAAACAGAGTCCAGCCGACATAGAACTCCACAGTTGACTTCCACGTGGATGGATTTGACCGCGGCTTTCCTTGACGAATTTACTTGAACCAATAGGACACGAACCATGTCCTTGTCATTCCTAGCCTGCCCATGTGGCTCGTTTCCTTCGTTGACACCTGTAACATTGATTTCCACAAAATAGCTGCGGAAAGTTGCAGCGGCTGCGGAAAGTGACAAGTTTCAGCAGCTGTATGAACAAAATCTAAATCAAATAGAAAACACACAAACATAATTAAAAACCATGTTAGATACCCTTTTGCACATGATATTGACAATTTTGGAGGTTTAGGTGAGTGAAAAAGATATGGAAAAGTGTATGGAAAAGAGGCAAATTCGGGACTCAACAACCACTTTCAAGTGTTTGAGGTTCCTATTGTTGTTGTGGTGGTTGCTGTTGTTGTGGCTGTTCATTATTATTATTTTCAGGCGCCTTTACCTTTTCTGTGATCTCATCAAGAACTGTGTATTATTTGTGTTCTTTTTCCTGTTTCTTTTCCTGCAACTGATTCTTATACAGGACCTTTTCATTGAATATTACATCTGTGCTCCTAATGATTTTGTGATTTTCAAAATCATATAAGCGATAACAAAAATCATTAACACCATATCCAATAAAGGTACATTTCTTTGATTTTGCCTCAAGCTTTGTTCTATTTTCTTTATTAATATGGACAAAGGCCTCACAACCAAAAGGCTTTAAAAAAGTGTAGTTTACCTTTTTACCTGTCCATGCTTCCTCTGGAATACCACCGTACAAGGAAGTTGAAGGCCCTTTGTTTATTAGATAAACATCAGTATCTATAGCATCTGCCCAAAATTGTAAAGGCAATCCTGCATGCAATCTCATGCACCTTGCACGCTCCATGATTGTTCCGTTCATCCTTTCTGACACACCATTTTCTTGTGGTGTTCTTGGAACTGTCTTCTCTTTGTGAATTCCATGATCTGGGCAGTACCTATCAAACTCTTTGCTGCAATATTCACCTCCATTGTCTGATCTGAGACACTTCGACTTCTTTCCTGTCTCAATCTCAAGCAAAGCTTTCCATTTCTTCAAAGTATCAAATACATCAGATTTATTCTAAATACAATAAATCCAAGTTTTTCTAGCTGCATCATCAATAAAAGTAACATAATAACGAGAGCCACCAAGAGATGATACCTGAGCAGGTCCCCATACATTTGTATGGACAAGATCTAATTTTTCTCTCTTCTTTTCTTTCCCAACTCTGAGAAATCTGACTCTCTTCTGTTTTCCATAAATGCAATTCTCACAGAAATCCAAATCAACATTCTTCAAACCTAGCAACACATTTCTTGAGTGAAGAATCTTCATCCCCTTCTCACTCATGTGTCTGAGCCTATGATGCCATAATGTTGCATCTGCTCCTTTGGAAGTTAAAACATTAACGGAGTTAGAAATACCATTGCATAAATACAATGTACCAACCTTTTTGCCTTTTGCTATTACTAGGGCTCCTTTGGTGACCTTCCAAGTTTTATCCTTGAAAGTTGTCACACAACCTTCACCACCTAATTGCCTTGTTGAAATCAGATTTTTCTTTAGATCTAGAACATGCGTTATCTCCTTTACTAGCCATTGGTTTCCATTCTATTGTTTTACAAGAACTTTAACCATTCCAACAATTTTACAGGGTTTATCATCACCCAAATGAACTTGTCCAAAATCTCCTTGAACATAGTCATGAAAATATTTCTTATCAGGTGTGGCATGGAATGACGCCCCCGAATCTACAACCCAATAATCAGTAACATTTTCGAAAGAAAGAATCAAAGCATCTTGTAACACATCACCTGTCACATTTGCTTCATGATTATTTTCTTGTTGTGTGTCTCCTTCTTTTCCCTTCCGAGATCTATAGTCTTTCTTTAGGTGTCCTTTCTTTCCGCATTTCTAGCACACTATCCCTGATCTGGACTTGGATCTGCCTTTCCTTGATTTACTGTGATATCTCGAGCTCTTTCCTCTTTCCATTCTTCTTCCCCTATACTCTGCACTCAAAGCATTACCTGATGTCTCACCGGAGCTTTTCCGTCGCATTTCCTCACTAAGGATAGCACTGAAAACATCATCAAAATTTAAAGTACTAGATCCAGAGACAAAGTTACTAATGGCCATAACTAAACCATTCCAGCTTTCTAGCAATGAGCACATAAATAACAAAGCACTAACTTCATCATCAAAGTTTACCCCTACAGAAATTAACTGACTGGTAACTGTATTAAAATCACTTAAATGGTCTGCAACAGATCCACCTTCCGACATCTTCATATTAAATAAACATTTCATAAGAAATACCTTGTTTGAGGTCGAGGGTTTTTCATATAGTTTCGCCAATGCCTTAGTCAAACCCTCTGTTGTTGTTTCCTTCGAAATATTGAAGGCTACCGATGCCACGAAGCACAACCGTATTGTTCTGAGTGCCTTTCTATCGAGAATCTCCTATTCTGCGTCTGTCATAGCTGTCAGCTTCTTTGTTTTTTCGCTTAATGGTAGGTATAGATATTTCTGATATAGATAATCTTCCATCTACATCTTCCACAACGAGAAGTTTTGGCTGTTGAATTTCTCGACCCTAAATTTACCATCTTCTGCCATTTCTCCCACTCGAACTAGGAACCCTTCTTTCCTGTGAGTTTATCAGCGAAATAGACCTTCGGCTTTGATACCAGTTGTTAGAAAATTAAATATTACAGAGCAATGAAACACATAAAATATGCAGAAAACACAAACACAGAAAACACATAAAACCAGAGAGACACAGATATACGTGGTTCACCCATTTTGGGCTACGTCCACCCGAACAGCCAGTCCTTCTTTTCTATTATCCAGCAAAAATGAAGAGACACAACCTACAACAGATCCACTGTAATATCCTCTATTCTCTCTCATAGTCTCCCTATTTGTTTCTCGCTCTAATAATACACACACCATCCATAGCCGCAATACAATACCCTCATAAAACCAAGGGGTTTCCTTCTAGGGCAAAAAACCCTAAACTAAACATAACTTCTACCGGAAGATCATTCGCCTAATGAATGACCCAGATTGACTAGAAATTACTATACTTTTACAAGGCAATTTTACATCTATTTTTAGCTTCGGGAGCGCTGCCCCCAAAACCCCCCACCAGGGGGGGGGGGGTCCATAAAGTCGCAGCCGCCCCCCCTGGACCCCCCAGGCAGCGTTTAATTACAGGCGGCATTGCCGCCCCATTAAGGTACAGGGGTCCAACGCTATGATACAAAATAAACAAGATAATCAGGCTCCACACCCATCATGCCCTTCCTGTTCTCATAGAGGAAGTGAAGAGCAATGAGACCACTTAGAGCATGAAATATTGAGTGGGTATTTGGCAGAATAAAGTGCCAACCTAGGGCTTCCAAAGAGACCCTAGATTTTCCTCAGTTTGTTCAACTGAGAGAAGAAAGAAGATCTTGCAAAAAATGAGAAATAAAAGGCAATAGGTTCCTATTGCCTACATTTGATGGGTCAACTATAGCTAGAGCTTGGGCAAGAAAGCTTGAGGCATTCTTACTACTTCATCCAATGGTAGAGAAGGAGGCAGTTGAAGTTGCAGTGCTGCACCTAGAGGGTGAAGCCAATGCTTAGTGGTGCAATCATTTAAGCCACACAAGAGTGACTTATTTTTCTAAGTTTACTTAAGAGCTGATCAGAACTTTTGATGGAGAGGGATTAGAGGAGAGAAGGTCCACACCAGCATGGGAAGAGATAAGTACCAACACTGTCACAACCTTGGGAGAGCAGCCTTCTACATCAGCAACTGGGGTAGCCATTACATTGGAGGGAGGAGCCTTTGCAGCTCTACAAGAAGTTCCCACATCTCACCAAGGTATGGGAAGATTTCCATTTTTCCTTATTGCAACAAATATTTCTAAGAATGGTGGAAATATGTCCTTATATGGCCCAGGATCAAACATTGTTGCCATGAAAGAGCAATAAGATTGCACTACACTGTGCAAGCTTGAATGGTTCAAGGAGAAAATGAACCATCATTTTCATAGACCCCTGTTGAGTTGCACACAACCCTTGAGGTTGAGGTGTTATCTTTTGGAGAGAATCATGAACCTGGAGGATGGAGTGAACCTTGCTCCAAACAAATTCATGTAGAACCAAATGTTCATCCGGGAGTTGAGACATGAGATAGCCAAAACACCTCGGAGGAGGGTTACAGCGCTATCAAAAGGTAGCAGCAAGGAGGCTTTGCTTTCAGCCCCTTTGGATCCTTATGGGTTCAAAATGACCATCAGTGAGAGATCTTCTCTAGAAGGTCTCCAAGGAGTTGCATTTTAGCATCCCATGGAATGCAAGGAGAAAAATATAATATGGGAGGATGGTAGTCCCTTTTGGAGGAATACCAAGATGGAGGAAGATATAAGGCATTCATCGGTGGAAAAATGGATGTGGATAGAGAGCAAGAAGTTAGAGAGTTACTTGCAACTCTATGATACTAGGCAACAGGAGGAAAAACTACGTTGGCTACTCTTGAGAGAGTTTGGCCATCATGAGACATATCCTTTTTCCAAGTGTATGTGGGAGGAGAGTACTTGGCAAGGTACTTGCATCATGAGACAGCAAGGAGTGTGGATGCATGATGGTGATGTGATCATTATGTTTTCACCACGTGAGTTGCATGATGGAGGTATGATGGGGAAGCAAAGACATTTGTTGATCTGGAGGGCAGACAGAGAGCAAGGACTGAGTTGCTCTCACATTTGGCACGATGTTGCAATGGGAGGAGATGACAACATTATGGGAGAGGTCTTTGACATTGGAAATGTCAGAGAATGGATGTATGAGTTGGTAGGAGCCTATTTTTATAGGCCAACAACGTTGTCACCTTGGAGCATGAGCTTGTTGATGGAGTGTTCCCAGGATCACGTCATGTTTGATGCACTTGATGGGCATAGAAGAGGTAAGATTGGTAGATTAGTGGATGGAATCATGGGTTATTGTGGTGTGTTCTTCTTGACTTGGATTTCTAGACATGAGAAGGAGGATTTTCATGCAGCATGTGGTTCATTCCTCTTCATATGGGTATGTCATGCCACTATGGAGGATTCATCTATGGATCTTGTCCCCATCTTGTTTCCATTACATGGTAAGAATTCTATTTTTGCATTAATTGATTGTACCACATAATATTTGCATGCTCTTACCATTTCTTTGCAGTGAATTTCTCTTCAAAGGGGAAAGTTTCTCTTTAGGCTCCATGGACCATTTTTGGCTAGCTATTATGATGGAGACAACCATCTACTATATTATTTGGAGCAAGTGTTTGGTTACTCCTTGTATGCTCAGTTGATGCACTTAGCCATTTACTACTTACTGGTAGATGTGGTGACTTACACAACTAGCCATCTATCAAGAGAAAACTTGCCATGCTATTTCCTGAAGCTGCAGTGGGGAAGACTGCGCTGTGACCACTTGGGAGGCTGTTGGTACCTTCCATGTAATATTCAAAAATTTTGTGGAATATTAATTTTTGACATTTACACTTAGGAGGTGAATAAAATGGGTAGGAGACCGATTCATTTTATCTACAGGGAATAAAAATCCTCTTAGCATGAAGGGGGATCACTTTTGAGGCTTGATTTCACACCTCCATGTGTGAAAATGGACTTTTGCAGGATGACTAGGTCAGGTTTGACCAAGTCAAACAGCACAGTAGCATGAGGTGGAGAGCACATTGTGGGACAACGTAGAGGAAGAGGAGGGAATATTCCTTGAGAAGGAAAACCCTAATGAGTGGGGCCCATGGAGAGGGGGCCCACAATTGTATAAGAGGAGGGCAAGGCAACCATTGTTTCTCATGCTATGGATTATTGATTTCATTTTCTATTCAGAAAATTGAGCATTCTTGGCTGTTTAGCAAGAATTGTTGAGGAATTCCTGCTTAGGATTCCTCCTCCTTCTTGAGAAGCCTCTTGAGGGATTTCACTTCATTATCCCCATATCCAAGCTTGAGGCCAAAGTATTTCACTTAGCTACAACGCAGTCTCCATTGGTGGCTGGGTTGTGTTGCTGGGAAGAGTTCCACAACATCACTTCGGAGATTGATTTTCAGAGGAAGGGATCTCTATTTCATTGGAAAATCATTGAGGAGTGTTATTGGGTAGATCTGCAAATTTTTGCATTAGGCCAACGTTTTCCAGTTCACCTACAGTGCAGTATCACTCCTAGACTACGTTATTCTCATGGTGTATTTGCAGTGGGGGACTGCAAGATTGATAGGAGGGGAAATTTTGGGTGAAAGGATCAGCCTTTCCCTTTGAGATCCATTGGAGGAGGCTATTTCAGATTGTAGATCATATTTAGCCATCTCTTTCTATTTTGTTTATGAGTCACTGTTTCTACCCAGCAACTCCGACATTATTTCATTTTCCCATTTTGTACATGTATTGTAGCCAATCCTTCTATGGATTGATGTATTGTATTTTTAGGGGTTGAGATCATTCTCCCCCACTTATTTGAGCTCATATGGTCATATATTTGTATCATTATCATTTTGCAGCAGTTCTCCTTCAAGGATTGCACAGTCATAGCCTAGGGCTTTATTCATGTAGCAGAATTCTTCATATTCTCATGTACATTTCCCTTGATATTTGCAGCATCTTGGTGAGTGACTATTTCCTCATGGATTTGTTTATCTTATGCTGCTATAATATGAGATGATGGCTATTTAATTGTTCCATCATTTTGTGTGTTAATGTATTCATTGCTGCTCCATAGGAGGTGTTTTACATATTGTTGTAGCTTCACTTTGGAATATCTTAAGATATTCCCAAAGGTGTAGATTTTCCCTCTTTTGGGATATTACAGTGGTGTGAGAGCATCGAACTTGGCACAACCTGTGAGTTCGATATCAGAAGGAGATGATGAAGAAGATGAGCTTGATATCATCTATTTTCAGAGCAAAGAAGAGCCTCCCAAAGGAGGAGAAGCAAAGAGAAGAAGAGGAAGGTCCATGCACTTCCTATTCTCAAAAAGAAAGCAAGCATGAGAGATGCTTGGATCATCAGGTTCTAGATCAATACCTGAGTGAGTATAAATCCCATTCTGCAGCATTCAGGGGAGCTACAACATTCCCATAGTTTATTCAGCAGAAGGAGGAGAGATGGCCCTATGGTAAGAGAGAAATCAAAGGCAATAGGTTTCTATTGTCTACATTTGATGGGAGCACTTCAGCTAGAGCTTGGGTGAAAAATCTAGAGGCATTTTTCTTGCTACATCCAGTGGCAAAGAAAGAATCAGTGGAGATTTCAGTGCTGCACATGGAGGATGAAGCCTCTATTTGGTGGTTCAAACCTTTGGTCCATTCATGGGTGAGATCTTTTGCATAATTTTCTCAAAGGTTGATCCTAACCTTTGATGGAGAGAAGACAAAGGAAGAAAAAGTCACACCGCCATGGGAGTAGGATTGCACCAACACTGCTACAGATTTGGAGGAACAACCTTCTACATCTATGGATGAGGCAACCATGGCATTGGAGGAGAAAACTGGTGCAGCCACACAAGAAGACCCCAGGATCCACCAAGGTATGAGTGAAGTCCCACTTTTCTTTTCAACAAATAATTTAAAGGAATGTGGAAACTCACATCTGAGAGGTCCAAGGATCTACACATTTTGCTATTCTAGAGCACCATGATTGCATTGCGTTGTGCAAAGGGTTAAAGGAGGAGATGAACCCTCATCCTCATGCATCTTGGTTGAATTGCAATCAGCCATTGAGGTTGGAATGTGAACTTTTGGAGGATGGAGTGAACCATGACACCCCCATGAAAAAAAATGGATCAAATTTTAAACTAGAGGTTGAAACAGCTGCTACATCATTGCAGGAATCAACAGCACTGTCAAACATGGATGGAGAGGAGATATTACCTCCATCACATTTGGGTCCTCATGGATCCAACATAGTCATGGATGAGAGATCTTCTCTAGAAGGTCTCTAAGGAGTTGCATTTCAACCTTCCATGAAATGCAAGGGGGAAGATATGGCTTGGGAGAATGGTAGCCCTCATGGGAGGAGTACCAAAGGAGGAGGAAGAAGAAGACATCCACAAGGAGCTGAGTGGGTGTGGATGAGGAGCAAGGGGATGATTTTCCACTTGCAAATATATGATACTGGGCAGCAAGAGGCTTGGCTACTTTGGCTCCTCTTAAAGGAGTTTGGCCATCACTTGGTGTATCTTCTTTCTAGGAAGATGGGAGTAGAGAAGAGGTGGCAGGATGTTTACATCATTGAGCAGCAGAGAGTCGGGATACATGGAGCTGATATGGCACATATATTAGTCATGATGCCTTCATCACATGAGTTACATGATGTGAGCATGAGGAGGCAGCAAGCACTTAGATTGCTTGAACTATCTTGGAGAAAGCACAAGTAGATTTGCTCTCATAGGATGTATGGTGTTGCAGGAGTAGAGGAGGGCACTCTCATAGTGCAAAGGGATCACTCCTTAGCTTGGAATGCTTAGGAGGCATTTCCATCTTGGGAAAGGCTTCACATTTGCAGCACCATCACCAGAGGTGTTCTTGACAAGGAGCATGTTAAGAAACAAAGATTGGCATGGGCAAGAGCCTTTTTGCATGAGCTCACAATGCTAACACTTTGGAGTAGGATCATGGATCCATCTATCATCTTACTTCCGGCCCATGGTAAGAGCATTGTGTTTATATTTGCTGATTTACATACTCTTATCATTATATTGCTGTGCATGGCTCCTCAAAGGGGTAGCTTTTTCATGTTGCTCCATAAGCAAATTTGGGCCAAACCATATGATGGAGACAACCATCTTTTATGTGGCCTTGGGAAAAGGTTTTCTCACTACATGTATTTTCAGCCAACTCATATACTTGACCATGTATTAAGAAACATTTTTCCATGTAAAATTTTGAAGCAGCAGTTTGAAAAACTGCGTTGTTGCTGCTTGGGAGACTATTGGTACTTTCCAGCACCATATGAAACCATCAATACTTCCTCTATTTTGATGGGGGGCAAGTTTCCATTTTCTGATATTGTCCGTATTATTATTGGAAGCATGATTGGTGAATTGACACATGGGTTGAATGTGTCTTTGAGGGGAGATAATTCCCATAGTTTATGCATGGCATGTTCTAAGGGGAACATGAGGAGAGACATGGCCACCACAGCCACTTATTTGCCTTCTTTGGAGGTGGGCCATGAGTTTGATGATGATATCCATCCATTGTATATATGTGGGCATGTATTTGATTTTGTATTGCTGATTCACTCATCTATTTACTATTTAGTAGTAGAGGTGATATTTTCTGTACAATACTTGCCATGTTCTTTTCTACAGCTGGAGTGGATGAGATTGCGTTGTGACCCTATGAGACATTGTTTATACCTAGCTACACATGGTATAACCTACAAAAAACATGTCATTGGGGTATTCTATGATGATCATGTCCTACTCATCATGGATGGAATGTCTTGGTCCAGCCGGATTATCATTGATGGAGGAGAAATCCTTGGAGGATTTCTCTTCATTTTGCCACTTGAGGGCAATATTTTTGCAGCCCATGATCAGCACACACTCTACACTTATCAAAAGTGGAGGGGAGGACAGCATGAGGTAAGCTATGAGGCTTGCCATATTCAGATTTGCAGCCCACCTTCATTGCCGGAGCTGAAGGTGGAGGGAGATTTCTGTGAGTTGCCATGTTGGGAGGCAAATTATGTTGTATGGATGATTGCTTGGGGATGGGAGATTCATATGGGGATGATGAGTCCCATTATATATCAGATCTCATGCCTCAAGGAGGCCCTTAGAAAACCCATTGTTTCCTTCATAGATATTTGTTTCTACATGACAACTATTTGGGGATGTTCACCAAAAGCTGGATTGCATATGTTGGAGGGACAACTTGGACATTTGATTGATGATATGGCATCCTTTTCTCAGAGGAGTTCCTCATGCATGGATGCTACAGGGAGAGTAAGGGGAAATAAATCAGTCTATCCTTGTACTTGCTTGAGGACAAGCAATCTTTGAAAGGGGAGGATTGTAATATTCCAAAATTTTTTGGAATATTAATTTTTGACATTTACACTTAGGAGGTGAATAAAATGGGTAGGAGACCCATCCATTTTATCTATAGGGAATAAAAATCCTGTTAGCATGAAGGGGGATCACTTTTGGGGCTTGATTTCACACCTCCATGTGTGAAAAGGGACTTTTGCAGGATGACTAGGTTAGGTTTGACCAAGTCAAACAACGCAGTAGCATGAGGTGGAGAGCACATTATGGGACAACACAGAGGAAAAAGAAGGAAGATTATTTGAGAAGGAAAACCCTAATGAGTGGGGCCCATGGAGAGGGGGTTCACAATTGTATAAGAGGAGGGCAAGGAAACCATTGTTTCTCATGCTATGGATTATTGATTTCATTGTCTATTCAGACAATTGAGCATTCTTGGCTGTTTAGCAAGAATTGCAGGGGAATTCCGGCTTAGGATTCCTCCTCCTTCTTGAGAAGACTCTTGAGGGATTGTACTTCATTATCCCCATATCTAGGCTTGAGGCCAAAGTATTTCACTTAGCTACAACGCAGTCTTCATTGGTGGCTAGGTTGTGTTGCTGGGTGTTGCTGGGAAGAGTTCCACAACACCACTCCGGAGATTGATTTTCAGAGGAAGGGATATCTATTTCATTGGGAAATCATTGAGGAGTGTTCTTGGGTAGATTTTCAGATCTTGGCATGATGCCAACGTTTTCTAGTTCACCTACAACGCATTATCACTCCTAGACTGCGTTATTCTCATGTGGTATTTGCAGTGTGGGACTGCAAGATTGATAGGAGGGGAAATATTGGGTGAAAGGATCAACCATTCCCTTTGAGATCCATTGGAGGAGGCTAATTCATATTTCAGATCATATTCAGCCATCTCCTTCTATTTTGTTTATGAGTTGCTGCTGCTACCCAACAACTCCAACATTATTTCATTTTCCCATTTTGTACATGTATTGTAGCCAATCCTTCTAAGAATTGATGTATTGTATTTTCAGGGGTTTAAATCATTCTCCCCCACTTATTTGAGCTCATATTGTCATATCTTTGTATCATTATCATTTTGCAGTAGTTCTCCTTCAAGGATTGCGCAGTCATATCCTAGGGCTTTATTCATGTAGCAGAATTATTCATATTCTCATGTACATTTCCCTTGAGATTTGCAGCACCTTGTTGAGTGACTATTTCCTCATGGATTTGTTTATCTTATGTTGCTATAATATGAGATGATGGCTATTTGATTCTTCTGGCATTTTTTGTGTTAATGTATTCATTTCTGCTCCATAGGAGGTGTTTTACATATTGCTGTAGCTTCACTTTGGAATATCTTAAGATATTCCCAAAGGTGTAGATTTTCCCTCTTTTGGGATATTACATTCCAGCACCATATGAAGCCTTCAGTCTTTCTCTCATTATGATGCTGATCATGATCCTACTTGCTGATATTATTCCTACCTATATGAGGAGAATGATTGGAGGAGGAACACATGGAGTGGATGTGTTCTTGGGGGAGGAGCATCCCCAATCTTTCTGCATTGCATGCTATGAGGGGAGCATGGGAAAGGACATGGCCTCTACAACAACATATTTGTGTCTTAATGAGGAGGGCCATGAGATGGATGGGATACCATATGGTGGTGATTTCTTGTCCATCATGTATGAGATGGTTTGGGCCAGCTTGATGCACAGCGCTAGGAGAGGGGCCTTTGGAGGTATAGCTTCCTTCTTGCCATTTGAGGGAAACATGATGGCAGCCCAAGATTAGAAAATCCTCTATTCTTATCTTAAGTGGAGAGGAAGATAGCATGGGGTAGGATACTATGTCTACCATGCCTAGAATTTCAGCTCACCTACTTTGTCGGAGCTTCAGGTGGAGGATGATTTGCATGAGTTACCAATTTGGAGGGTGACTCATTTTGCTTGGTTGATAGCTTGGGGAGGAGAGATTCAAAGAGGGATAATGAATCCCAATTTATATCAGCCCTCATGCTTCAAGAGAACCTTCTAACAACCCATTTTTGCTTCCATAGATGTTACACTATCACATAATGTCAGCTATTTAGATAGCTTACACAATTGGGAGAGGCAATTTGGAGATATATTGATGATGCAGCACCTTGATCCTTGGAGGATTTTATCTTATGAGGTTGCTACAGGGGAGAAGAGGATTATCTTCAGTCCCATCCTTGCAGTTGCTTGAGGACAAGAAACATTTGGGAGGGGAGGAATGTAATGTTCCCAAATTTGCACATAGCAATTTGGAACATTAGATTTTGCTACTTTCACCTAGAAGAGGAGTAAATGGGTAAGGGAGCCCATGAACAATAAAAATATGAATAATTTCCACCTTAATAAGGAAGGGGATCACTTCAAGAGCTGAACTTTACACTTACAAGTGTGAACATGGGAAAAATAGATGAGGACATAGTCAAGTTTGACTAAGTCAACATGCATTCTTGAGGAGGAAGAGATCACCTAAGCAAACCGGTTCAATGTGAACAAGGATCAGCCTAAGACACATATGTAAAATAGATTGAATATCCCTAGTGTGAAAATAGGCATTAGAGGTGGATTAGTTGACCAAGTCAACAACGCAGCCACATTAGGAGGGAAGCAAGCTAGGGCAGCGTAGTTTTGAAAGAGGAAGCTTCATGAAGAAGTCACCTCAACATTGTGTGGGGTCCAGGGTGAGGAGGCTCACCAAAGATAAAAGGAGGGCATAGCATCAAAGGAGATTCATTCATGTATTCATATTTCTTGGTCTAGAGACCAATTTCATACTTCAACTGTTTAGTCGGAGTTGCTGCACTGTTTAGTGCAAGGGATTCCTGTGCAGGAATTCCATCCTCTCTTTGGATCAGCTTGTTTAAGGGATCAAGAGAGAAGGATCTGAGCTTCATTTCTGTATTTGGCTTGAGGCCATTCATCTACATTCAGCTACAGTGTGGTATCCTTCAGTGAACTACGTCTTTTATGCAGGAGTAGTAGGAGAGCTGCATCCTTTGATTTTGTGCTAGTCTTTGAGGAGGAGGTGCTTATTTCCCTCCGGGAGTCCCATTAGAGAGGAATTTGGACATTTACTGTATTATTCAGCTCTGATATGTCATATTCAATCATTTTTAATGCATATTTGCTGTAGACTGCATTATTTTCTGCAGTCCTACCTTTTGTACATGTATATTTCCGGAAACCCTTGCCGAGTGTCTTTTTATTGATGTAAAAGAGGTTAAACCTCCATTTATATGTTATTTGAATAATATAAGCTTCATATCAGAATTCTTCCATCATTTTCTATAGAAACCCTCCTAGGAATTACGCTCTCACAGTATTCAGAAATTTCTGTTTAGCAAAGTCATGGGAAATCAATGTTTTCTAGCCTAGTCGGGAAAGGAGGAGTTGTTTAACATAGCTAGAAGCATTAGTTTGAGCTGAAATTCAGAGCGTAGGTCCTCATGACCTAAGATATCATATCCAACTATTTCCCCTGCTTATTTTTATGCTAATTTCTGAAAAGAACCTTTTTAGGGCATAAAATACCCTTTCTCCCCACTTTCCAGATCATGAAACTAAGTACAAGTTGCTGTTGTAGATAAAAATGATGTCTATGTGTTTCTTATGTATATCTTAAGCTTATTCATCATAATAGGACTGTTATACAAATTATTCATTGTAGAGTTCTAGTTTTATGCCCTGTATTGCTGCATTTCCCCACCCGGGAAGGAGAATATAGGACTAACTCTTGCTGAGGTTCTTTCATCTGCTGGGTTGATGTTATTTTACATCTATTGAGCTGCTCTTCATTTCCATGCTCATGCTTTGATGAAGCTCCACATTGGTAATAATTTAGATTATTCTCAATAGTGTAACTGTTCCAAATTTGGGATATTACATGCAGGCAATAGAAGCTCTGCTGATGGTATTGAAGCTTTATTTTACATGAATAACTATTATAATACCCTCTTCTTATAATATTTTCTATGGAGAGATTATGGTCCTAAAATACCTTGAACCTTTATGCATGAATATTTTTTTTAATCAAGCACAACAGTTTAAGTGGAATAATGGCACTAAAGTATTATTTCTTGTGCATGATGCCCTTTTTCTTTATCATATCACATCATGGTAGTATATCACTTATTCATAATTCTTGGTACAAGCCTTGATTTCACCACTCCAATATCCTTTACGATCCTTTCATTAATAAGTGTACCTTGCCAATCCATTACCCCTATACTTCGCTGCCAATGCCTCACCCTTTCATTCATTCGGTCGTATGCGACCTATTATTTCAAAGGGGGGCGGGGACCTCTAGTGTACTTATGAATGCACTGTCATTTTTTCATTGGATTTTGCAAAATTATACGACATTCCATGATCGCAGAGCATGTGGTATGATAACAGCCCTCAATAATAGTATTTATATTTATAAAGTATCACTTGATAAAGTTATCACAACCATTTGTTGTTCCATCACTCAGCTCTGTTCGTCGTTGTGTTTCCTTGCTACACTTATCATTTGCAGAATTCCAGCACTACGGGAGGAAGAGCAGTATGCAGAGAACCGCTAATACTGGCTGTTTCTGATGCAGCTAGGGAAATTTTAGCTCAAGCCGGGTGGATAGCATACTTTACAAGATTTCAACCACCCAATGAGGAAATTACCATCAAATTCTTATGAAATCTACCAAATGGACAATCTATGGTAAGGGGCAGGCAAATCACTGTATCAGACGCGGTGATAGCGGAAGTATCCATGTTACCAGTAGAAGGACCTGTGTGGGCTGGTAAGCGGTTGAAGCTGCAGGACGCTGTTGAGGCTTTCAAAGATGAAGGACAAGAGCTAGTCAAAAAGGGCAAAGGTGTTCGACCATATTCTCTTGGAGAACCATGGGGAGAACTAACAAGAATTGTCTAGAACTACATTACATGCGACAGGCGCAAAGACGTGGTAAGGCCACATCAACTTAAACTCTTAGCAGTTCTAAAACAAATGTGCTCTGTTAATTTACTTGCATTATTGAATTCTCTACTGCATGACACCGTCGAGAGGCTAAGACAATCCCAACACATAGAATCCATAGTAAGCCACCACTTTCTGATCAGGTTAATAGTCAGCTATAACCTCGCCCAACAACAATCAAGCTGGGGTGATCTAATATTAGCTCTCGAAGGCGGTTTAGCCCTCCCTGCACCTGACCCAGTTTATAAAAGGAAGAGGACTACCCTTTCAAGGAACATACCTCAAAAGCGCAGATGATCCACAAGGTTGAGGTCAAGATTAGGAGTGGCCGAAAATCCTCAAGGCAGTATCAGTCAACCTATAGAATTATCTAGCCCAGTAAGTGAACGATACTTGCAGCTAGAGTCAGAAGGCCAGGATAACCCTGAATCAGACCATGAGGAAGAAACAGGGCATCTGGAGATGAACAAAGAAATGAATTGGGACTTCCCTCAATACCAAGCATGAGTCCCCAAGGTGATTTGTTGCACGATTTCAAATTTTCCCAGGTCCTGGCCAACATGAATGATTACATGCAGCTTGAAAGCCCGCTCAATCTTAATTTAGGAGCAACCCAATCTCCTGAGAATGCTGGCGATACCAGAAGTCTGTCTCCCTTAAAAGATGCAAGCCATGAAGCAGAAACCGATGTAGAGGCTATTCAGGAAGCAGTGCACCAATTTGGTGACACGTTTCCAGTAGAAAATAGCCAGGTAGGCCTAAGTATAGAAAACATAGGCCAAGGAGAAGAAGTAGAGACAGAGATGCTTCAGGAAGCCGATATTCAATCAGGAGACATGGTCCTCTTAGAACAGAGCCAAGATGAACAACCAGGCTCTTTAGAGGCAGAAACTATTAATGAGACTGTCAACAGAATAGTTGCTCCTCCGAAAAAGTATAGAGCCAAATTGAAAAATCTTAGGAAAGAACAATAGAAGCTGCGCAAAACAGTGAAAATGCTCAGAAGAAAAATAAAGGAAATCATAGCAGGAAAGGTCCCAGACAAAACCCTAGAGACAACAAATGCAGTTGTACAAACAAAATCACATGAAGGGAGGGCTACAGTGACTCAAACCGAGCCCATACCCACTCAACCAGTCATCATTCAAGAAGAACAGCATGCAATTTTCATAAATATAGCTACTCAGACAGAGGATGTACCCTCTCATAGCATGGCTACTCATATAGAGGCTTGGACCTCCCATAATAAAGAGACTCAGACATAACACATCCTTTCTCATAGCATAAGCACTCAGACAAGCATACAAACTAAAGACATCATGACACACAATGACCCCATTATTCTGAATCTTCAAAAAGAATTAGCACAGACTCGACTCGCGTTAGAATGTCTTGAACAGAAACTGTTCCTCAGAAAAGATATCAAGAGTTGCAGAGGAAGCTTCAGGAAATGAATGCGATAGAGAGTGAGACCTTCGATAGATACAGAAAAGAAAAAGAGAAAATAGAGAGAATCAAGCTCAGATTAGATAGGGTCATAGCTCAGACAGACACCATCTGCTCATTATATATAAACGTCTTGGTATGCAGGGCTCCCGCCACTAACTATGCCTTGTTTTTGTTATAACGATACTTGCTGTTGAAAATTAAAGCCGTGAGAGCTGGAAAACCAATTGAATTAAAAATAGTTGAAGATTTTATAAATTGTTGCAAACAGCATGGTGTAAAGGTTCAAAGGTTGCTTTGTGAATTTTACCCGCACAATTTTGTATTAGCGGATGAGGTGGAAAAGAACCCCAACCCTTTTGTGGGAGATGTTCAATTCCAGGGCTTTATCTCGTTTGCAGTAAATCAACTTAAATGATTCAAAGCTCATAACGCCTTCCAAAGACAAGAGCATGGGTTGGATCTTTGGGCAAGAAGTGAACCCAAGCACCCTTTGAAAATGCTTTCCAACCACAAGAGTCTTATGACAAGGGAAGGGATGATTAGAATTTTAGGGCCTATTCATAAAGAGATTGTACAAAATAGAGTATCATATTTTCAATCCATTCAAGAAAGCTCTCTGGCTGCATCCAAGCTTAGGTGGACAGTCTCTACTAGTAGTGTGCAGGATAGGGAGCCATTTAATTACATAAATTTTAAAGCAGTCGCAGCCCGTCATCAGGGAAAATTTTAGGGGCGAATTTTAGCCCAAAGGCGAATTTTAAGGGATTTTAAATTTTACTAGGGCGAATTTTTTATATAAAACCCATTTTCTATAGTTTAATAAAGTTAGCCCAATAAATATTTTAAAAATAATTAATTATTAAATATTAGCCCACCAAAAAAAGGGCGCATAAAACTGGAAACATGAAATTCGCCCCCGATTTTTTTTGGTTGGAGCAGATTTCCATGGCATTCGCCTGGATTTACAGGGTCGGAGGGAGGGGTTAGACTGATTTGCCCCATCAGGTTGCTATTCTAAAGAATTCTGGAGTGCTTTACTAAAGAAGTTTGAATCTCAAAGAACAGAAACCTTAAATATTTTACAGTAGAACCGAAATTCAGAAGAAGACAAATTCCTCTCAAAAATGAAACGCGAGATGTCAGTGATGACAGGAAAACCGGTATGTAGGTTCATCGAGGCTTGTGAAGTTCAGAGTTCTAGGTCTTATTACTTTCCGAATTATCGGATTCCTTACATGTCTCAGCAGCTGAATCTGAAGGTTTCAACTGAAAGACTTGAGAAGCCTATCACTGCATGGAGGATTTCCGAGCTGATGCCAACGATGATTTAGCAAAGGCTTCTGATCTGGCTTCTAAGTTGACTGATGAATGTTGGAAAATAGATGAATCTCTCCAGGATGTCCATGCCAAGATTGCACACACAATTCTGGAATGGACTCGTCATTCTCAAAACATTGGAGATTTGCTTCGACATCTCACCTTGGAAATGCGCACTGATTTATCTCATACAATTTCAGGTAGAGTTCCACTCCCACGCGCACTCTCCTCCCTGAAACTCTTTAATAGTGTGTTTGTCTATAGGGGCTGGGTTTTCTTCATCTGAAACAATTATTCATAGACTTTTTTCATGATATGAGGTGGGTACGTTTCCATATTTTGTTACAGAGGGGAAGAGGTCCAAACCTTTTGGCAGAAACGAACAAATGCTGGTTGAAGAGCTGCCAGCACTTGCAAGAGAGGTAGCTCGAGTTGAGAAAGTTAGGATCTATGCAGGTTTGTATTCGAAGTCCTTTCACAATCTTTTGTTAATTCACTTATTGGCAACAATACAAGGAAATTGCATGATTAGTTACCGCAAATTTTTGTTTTCCTTTATTTTGTTTCCACTGTTTCCCCTATTTTCTCCAACATTTTGGGGCTTACACTGCCACTTATTTGATCTTCTTGAGTGCCACTGCCCCAAAAATTTCTGGTCCTTTTGATTATGGTGATTTTAAAGATGAGTTGTTGTAGAGACTACATTGAAGCTGGAAGGTTTAGTTGGAGATCTTGAGGATGCTGTCTCAGGTGCCATGGCTGCAAATTCTAGAAAGCAGTCTGCTCGAAAAATTCTCAAAGCTTTTGATTCTGAGGTGAGTGATGGTCTTAAAAGCTGCCTCATTTTGTTGGGGATTTTGCTGTAATGATTTTCCCCTTGAGACTGCGTGTGTTCTGCTGTTTAAATGGTGTTGTAACATACCAATAATGACCATAGCATTGATTGAAATCTACATGTTTATTTATTGGTTATCAGAGTACCATAACTAAATTACTTATTGGATATCAGAGTACTGTACATGTTTAGACATTTTTCTACAGGTCATTTTTACCATATCACTTTTAGACCTGCAAGCTCTTCCATCTCATGCCAAACACATTTAGTATAAGGGCATCTTACCAGCAAATGGTTTTTGTTGGCAGGTTGTTACAGGGCCTGAAGAGAAACATTTGATGGCAATAAGGTCTCTTAAGGATATTGAAGATGTTTTAGCTATAGTTGAAAAATCCAAGCCGCAGTGGAGCCGCCTTGTTACAGCTGTTGATGTTAGGGTAGATCGTGTAGTAGTTGTCCTCAGGCCTCTTGTTATTGCAGATTATCACACACTCTTAACTTCTCTTGGATGGCCACCATCTTTGGCAACAAATGTTGGAGTTAATGATCAAGGTGGAACCCCAAAACTCTCAAACCCACTGTTTGAAATGCATGGAAATGTGAAGGAACAATACAGTGAGAGTTTTTTAGCCTTATATACTCTACAATAAGTCCTTTTGCACCGCAAAGCACGTGAACTTGATCAGTTTAATTATGAGGACTCTTCTGTGGGAAAATATGAGGCAATTAAAAATAAATTAGGTTTTCATGAAACTCTTTGGAGTATTGAGGAATTGGTTTCACAAATTGCGTCAAGGGCAGAATATCATTTTTCAAAGTGGACTGCAAAGCCTGAATTTATCTTTGCACTGGGATATAGAGTTACCCAAGAATTTTTTGATACTGTAGATAATGCTTTACAACCCCTTTTGGATAAGGCAAGGCTTGTAGGATATAGTGCAAGAGAATAGTGGGTTTCAGCAATGGTATCTATGATTTCAACATATCTTGCTAGATGATTATTTCCTGACCTTGTTATAAGTTTGGTGGAAAAAAGAATCTATGCAGGCTAGGCGTTCTTGGCTTCACCTCATTGACCTTATCATTGCATTTGATAGGAAAATGCAAGTGCTTGTGGTAAGGTCAAGAATTGGACTGTCTGGTAAGGAAAATACAGAAACTTTGGGGGTCTCTGTGAATATTTTGGAACTCAGGATATCATGTATGTTTGTGTTTTGTGATCGGCCTGATTGGCTAGAACTTTGGGCTGACACAGAGTTGAAGGATGCACAAGAAAAACTAAAAGGGGAGCTTGAAATAGAGAGATCCTGGACAACCAATACAAAAACAGATTTTTTGTCCACCTTTAATAGTCAATTGACTTTAGAAAATGCTCATACAAATTTTGTGTTCTCAACACGGGAGGATTATAAGGCTCCCTCAGGGGCAGAATCCGTAATTGCGACTACATGGGCTGTGGTAAATCGCTGTCGTACTTTTCTAGATGCGTTTCTGCGCTTTAACTTTGTCAGATTTGCTGCGTCTCCAATTTTGGCAGTGTATCTTGATTTCCAGCTTCAGCAGTGTCAAGAAGCTGAAGCTTTGACTGCTTTGGCAGATGATGAGGCTATGGCAAAAGTTTCCATCTCAATCAATGTTGCTCGGTACTGTGAGTACATTGTGAAGGAATGGTGTGAGGATATATTCTTTTTGGAGCTTCAGCTTGCCCAAAATTCAAAAAGGAGGGAAGAAACTGGAACAGACATAATGGTAGGTGTGCATTCAGAAAAACAATTAGGAAACACCATTGACCTAAATGGCTCTGTTTTTGATAAAGAAATTGAAAACTTCAAGAAATTTCAAACAGAATGGCTTGCAAAGTTCATGACAATTATTTTAAGAGGATTTCATGCTCATTGCCGTGAATATGTACGAAACAAGAAACAATGGCAGGAAAAAGTTAAAGAATCAGCAGAAGAGTTCAAGACAGCTGATGGGATTGCCAATGGAGATGGTTCTGAAGTTTCTATATCGTTACCCTTGGTTGATGCATTAGATGTGTTGCAAGGTCAACTAAAGAACGTGAAATAGGTTCTCAATGATGTTGATTTTATGGATCTCTGGCGAAGCTTGGCCAGTGGCTTAGATCAATTTCTTTTTACTAATATCATTTTGAGCAATACTAAATTTTCAAATTATGGTGTTCGCCAGTTTGAGGCTGATATGCATGCATTGTTCCACATCTTTAAGCCATTATGTGTTCGCCCTACAGGTTTTTTCCCAGATCTAAGTGATTCATTAAAGTTTCTAGCCATGCCATCTGCTGATGTAAAGCATCTATTGAAAGTATTGCATGGTCCATCTTTAGCCATTAAAGATGACAAGGATGATCCTAAAT
This sequence comes from Pinus albicaulis, assembly GCA_034641835.2. Taxonomy (NCBI): domain Eukaryota; kingdom Viridiplantae; phylum Streptophyta; class Pinopsida; order Pinales; family Pinaceae; genus Pinus; species Pinus albicaulis. Next base: position 1,316,964,596 of record CM076572.1, read on the forward strand.
TGAAATGCTTAAGACAGTGTGGAATACGCAAAATATCTGCAGGAGATGTTGAAAAAATTCTAAGACAACGGATATTGATTGGGTGACACTACATTTTTCTGGTTTAACTAAATTATCCAGTGCCATTCAGGCTAATGTTGTCACGATTTCTCATTTTTCACAGATACAGAGAATGTTTTGAATAAGAATAATGAATAAGAATGCAACGATTGTCTCTTTGAGCATCATTTGTCTTTGTACCATTTTATGCTTCTCTATTTGAGCCTCATTGTTTGTACCATGTCCCAAACGTTCTCTGAACTTCATGTAGTATGTTTCTCCGAGAAAAAGAATTCTCCCAGCTCCACATTTAGGTGGCACACCTTGCTTTGCTCCATTGAAGAATCCCCAAGAAACATTTTTGTCTATTATCACTCCTATTATCTGTCTTGGGATTTTAATTCTGATTGGTTTTTAAGCCTACCATAAATTGATCAGATTTGAATGGAACATTTGAATGAAGGGATGATGTTTTCATTGAATATTGCTGAATTTCTTGAGAGCTAAATGCCCCAGGCAGTCAACAGTGGAAATTCTATAAGGGCTTTGAAACTCATTTAGACATTTTTCTACAGGTCCTTTTTACCATATCACTTTTAGACCTGCAAGCTCTTCCATCTCATGCCAAACAAATTTAGTATAAGGGCATCTTACCAGCTAATGGTTGATATTTCTTTGCCCTGTTTGCAGGGATACACCACCCAGGTCCATGCCTGCTTTTTGGGAGTATTTCTCAAGTCGGAGGCTTATTTCTTAGTGCCATCCATATGAATGTTCTGGCCTTACTTTCCATAATGTTTTTCACCACTAGCACTGTTCATTCTATATCTCATTGTAAAACATTTCTTTGTAGCCTAGCTTGGCTGTATGTGCTCCTAGTGTGGGATTATTTGTCCATACTAATTGATCTGCTTCATTTTTAATCTTCACATGACTTCTAATTAATACCTCCAGGTACGCATTCCATTGGTCGGCATTGTTCCCTTCCAGTCTGAATTAGTTGGCTCTTATCCATACCTGCTATCATATGTTGGTGGTCACAGGAGCTGCCACTTGTGAGACTTTATACATCTATGAGTTCCCACATCTAACCTAAGGATATGCACGAAATATTACTTGTTCCGCATTGCCAATTATTTGTGCTAGCCAGTTGCCTACAAGAGGGAAAGCTACCACTAGTGCCTTCCAAACAATAGAAACATTAGTAAAAGATTCGTTTGGATTCTTGAGGCTCTACATGTGCTTGGATATTGACCTGCTTTCACAGGCTACTCAGAAATTAATCTCCACATACTTCTTGCTGCAAGGGCTTTCCCAAAGTAATGTATATGTTATAATCCCTATTCTCCTTGCTCCTTTGGTTTTGCTATGTGAGTTCATTTAACGTGTGGTGTTCTATCCTTTTCTTTTTCGCTAGCCAATAGAAATCTAAATACTCTTTCCTGAAAATTTCAAGAACTTCTACTGGGATTTATGCCAAGGTATGACAATATACTGGGATTGCTTCAAGAAACTAATTTTACTAATCTTTCTTCCTTTCATTCTTTTGAAAAGGGAAAATCTGTTGAAAAATTCTTACATGCCCCTCCCTTAACTCATTAAAGGCATGGTATGTTTTAGCATGTTCACCTCCGTCCCTGTTGCAATACTGTAGATATCAATTATCTCTTTCAGTCTTTTCACATCCCTAGAGATCCATCACAACATAATAACACATCATCAACTAACAATAATCGGGTCAAATAAAGATTCCTTCCTTTTTTATCCCCTTGCTCCCTTTCTTCTGGCTACCTGAATTGCTTTGCTTAATCCCTCAGCTATAAGAACTTAGAAGGAACAAGATGGGGGACAAGGTGCATCACTGTCTCAGACGTCTTGTAGGTGTGAAGAAATTGGTGGCACAACCATTGAATAGAACAGAGAAGGATGCGTAAGTAACACATCCCATTATCCAGTTAACCACCTGAAGGTTGTGTCTGACATGCATTAACATGAGTTTTCAATACGTCCAATTAGCTCTGTCGTACACCTCAAATAAATCCAATTTAATTATCATAGATTGTAAATCCTTGGTTCTGATAGAGTGTAGGCCTTCCTATGCTACACTAATGGCATCATGGGTTTGTCTTTTATTTGTAGGTTTTAACTCTGTACAGTTAATTGCTGCAAACAGATTATTATCAAACAAAAAAGATGCACCAAAAAACATACACATCAACACAAAGATTTTACTTGGAAATCCAAACTGGGAAAACCATAATGATTTTTTAGTTTGTTCATATTTATATATATATTGCGGCATCCATAAACTTCCAATCCATACATTGGATTAGGGAATTACAAAACCATGGGCTAAACCATCACGTGCCATAATGCCACTAAAAACAAAAAATGTGTGCTGAAAACCACCAAAAACGGTTGCAAAATAGAGCCATTTTTTTTTCAATTTGTAATATCACATTAACACACACAATTTTACTTGGAAACCCAAACCGGGTAAACCAGAAAGATTTATCATTATATTCATCTTTACAGTAATACACCATATATATATATATATATATATATATATATCCTACGACATGCGTAGACAGCCAATCCATTTACTACCTTGGATTAGGTAATTACAAAACCATGGGCTAAACTATTTTTTCTTGAAACTCTACAACTACTTAGATGAATTACTGAAAACAAGGCAACTAAAAACTGAAACCAAATTTACTTTCACCAAGATACAAAGTTTCTTAACAATTTATAAGTGTAGAAAATCCAAAAAATTCTAATCTGCTAACATGAGCTATCTGAAATATAATTTCTTCTCATATAAACACAAAATTTCTCTACTAAACTTTGCAGCAGAATAGGAACATAAATAAACACAATTCACACAATTCAAGACACAAAATTTCTAGGGAACCCAACTGGGAAAACCCTCTGATTGTTGAAAATATTATTGATAGAAACTGAGGAATGATATCTTACAATACAACTCTATTTTCAATAGAGAATACACCCTTCTCTCTGCCTTGCCTAGGCTTGAAAAACATGCTTGTTGTAGCCTGATCTGCTCCCTAAATGCTTGCGCAATAGGTGCTCCTATAAATAGGAATTTCCTCCTATTTCGATGCGCACCACCCAAGGGAACTCTTCCTCACAATAATTCTGTGCACAAGTTTCTCTTGCACTCTCTTCCTCTCAAGCTCGCACACAACCTTGTGCGTACTCCTATTTCTTTGTCTCACCAGACCATGCTCACAAAACAATGACTAACAATGTGTCTTTGCTCCTCCTTTTAAAGCAATTCGAATGGCCAAATTTGGTGAGTTTCTAATTAAGGAGTTTGCTTTTGTGATTGTTTGAGTTAGCGTGAGTTAACCACTCATGTAACTCCTCCCATCTCTTGAGACTCAACCACAAGTTCTTTTCCTCAATTAAATCACACTAGAAGACTAATAACTCAGCCTTCCACTTTGACACATCAGTTAACTACTTCATGAACACTTCCTAAATTTTAGGAATTTGCCCTAAATTTTAGGAACTCATCCTACTTTTTAGGAATTAGCTCCTAACTCATAGGGACTTGTGCATGCTCAAGGAGAAACTCGTTGAGGTTCCTTGAATTAAGGCACAAAACAAGGAACCCATTCTCGCTACAAATTTCAACACTCCCTCTTAGCGAGGAAGGTGTTCCTGGAAGAACTTCATCCACCTAGATCTGTCTCCAACACTGCCAAGTTCTCCACTGCTGCCGACTACTCCCTTTAAACTAGAAGGTTTCCATGCTTTCTTCTATGGAACCTACTTTGAAGACCCGTTCTTTCCCACCTTGTTCTGCAAGTCCAAATTTTGCCACTATCAATGATCATAACTCCTTATGAATACAAACCGTGAAAGCGTGGCATATAAGACACATGGGTGTCGAGATAGTCATCACATGAATCTGAGTTTTGTCCTTCATACACATTCTAATACTGCCATTATAAGACAGTTTGAGAGAAGGTAAAGATCTTGTCCCAAGAGTTACATTCACTACAGTCACAAAGACACCACACCCATTACATCATGAAGATATTATAGGTGTGCCAAAAATTTTATTGAGAGACCAAACAGGTTTGTCACCTATAAATGATAGAATATATTCTTAGACAGTCATTATATGCTAAGAGATCAAATGAATGTTTAATATATTGTCACATTCATCCTAAAGAGCATATGTTTGTTGAGAATGTCATGTAATACGAATTCTATAATATTGTTGAGGTTGTTTGTCAATATGTCAAGACATATATGTTTAAGTCCTTTCATACTTTTCAGCCATATATATCAGATCTGTCTCCAAACAACCACTTACATAATCACCATAGGAACCTGAATTTTGTTTACTTGAATGCTGGAAATTGAGGCATCTGAATCCACAAATTTAATCTGTTATTTGAATGTCAGAGGCATGAACTCATATTTACAAAATATAGGATGATATTAATTGTTTTTTAGCATAGGATCTGTATCTAGAAGCAATGAAGTAGACAAGTATGTAGGCACTTACATGATACTACAACGTATTGCTTAAAATGATACTTAAAGGCTCCATTGGATTATATCAAATGCAATTTGTTGGTGTAAGGATTTTATTTACATAAGTCACAAGGATAAAACAACAAACAGATCTACCCATTCAACATAAATGATAAAGACACTCAACTACAAGTTTCAAAGCAGTGAAGAATTCAAAAATTTTGCCACATCTGAATGGATCTGACTTTTATGGCAAGCATATGATAAAAGTTGGTCTTTGCATCCAAGGCATCAAATTCATTTAGCATAACATGTATGATTTTCAAATTGTACGGAACACTCAATATTGTTAGGTATTAAATTTTAATGTTTGTTTCTGCTCTGTGATGTTCTGTGATTAGATGGTGGGGTATATTTTTGAACAAAAATCCATTTTTGGTGAGGATTTGTTGAAATGTCTTCTTAGAATATTTATGTGCAGAAAAATTCACTGGCTGATATGGAATTTTTAAGTCATCTTTGTTGAAGAGCATACTATATGCTGATTATGTTACCCAAAAAAAACTCTATGTTGCTTTATCGAATACTTTATGATCTGTTTTTCTTTCATGAACTTTTGGGATCCTCAGTCTGGATTTGTCAACTTCTGTTGGACATAAGGAAATATGTGCCTCGCTTGGTTAAATCTCATTTTTGAGCATCAGTGTCGTGGGGCTTTCACATTTTTTGGCAATGAGTAGCTACATAATTATTCTTTGTCCTTCTAGAGAGTCCTAATCCCAATTTGTAAATTTTTATTTTGAAAAATATATTTAGATCTTTGATGTCCAATGGTACTTCCCTTATGCATGCAGAAGGGTCCCTGCCACTCCCTGCCACTCCCCTGGTCTATCAAGATGAAAATTGCATTGGGTGCAGCAAAAGGTCTGGCATTTCTTCATGGAGGGGCTGAAAGACCAGTGATTTATCGGGATTTTAAAACATGCAATATTTTGCTGGATTCAGTTTATACCTACAACTTCAAAATTATGAGATGACTGAGTGTTACACTTTGGATTCTCTTAAGTCTTTATGGCGAGATATGTACTTGGTGCAGGAATACAATGCCAAGCTGTCTGAATTTGGACTAGCAAAAGATGGACCTGAGGGAGACCACCCATGTTTCAACTCGAGTTATGGGAACATATGGTTATGTTGCTCTAGAATATGTAATGACTGGTGAGAATTTTAACCAGTTTAAAACTTGTGGCAATAATATCTTGGTGAGGAAATTTTAAGATTGATACAAATCAACAAGATTTCTAGCCTCTTTAAGGGTCCTGTCTAGTAAATGGGGCAAGTAGCAAAACTGACAAGTTTGTTCTGGGAGAATTTTGTGTGCGTGCATGAGAGTTGGGTGCAAATGCACAATGTTGTGTAGCATTAGTGTGATAAATATGGGATAGTGCAAAGCATAGTTTTGAAGATTAGTCTAAGTTGACTCGTACTTAATCAACTCAGTCAAGTTGATTGTTGGTTGAATGGTTAATTGTTGGTTCAATAGACAGAATATCTTGCAGACACAAATACCAAAGGGCAAAATCGAGCCCATCATGGGGTACTCTTTGTAATTCTCCACCATTGCTACCTTCCATGCTTCCTCAAACTCCTCTCCAACCTCAATATCAGTGCTAGTAGTAGCATGAGCAACAACACTACACTTAGCAGAACTAGAAGAACGCGTTTTCCAAACTACGCGAGAACTACTTCCCTCACGAGTCACCATGTGCCATGCTTGGTCTCGGTGGTTCTCTTCCTTCTACTCCTGGTTCAACTACCATATCTTCATTGGAACCAACACCCTGAACTCCACTAGATAACGATTCACCATTTTGTAGTAGTGATTTGCCATTTGTACTGGTGATTCGCCATGATTTTACAAGATAATATAATCTCGTGAGAGATTTGCCAAAAAATTATATATACATATTATATTATTAATAAAATCGCCTTCCATTTTTCCTATGTATCATGGGGATTCACCTATTTATTATATATATAAATTTAGGGGGGTTCTTAAAATTTTCCCTGCCCGTCATTAGGGGAATTTTGAGGTCTAAAATGGGGCTCCTAAGGAAAATGTACAATCAAAATTCACTTTATGAGAACCAATCACATTTTAGGGGATGACATCATCCCTAATGGTTGAGGTGGCATTGTTTGAGTTAAAGGTACTTACTTGTTGCATTCAGTAATGGTGGATAAAATCATGGTTAACCATGGTAGTGGTGCCCTAAGCACTTTCAAACATAAAGTAAAGTACCTACACTAATTTCATTTCACATAATTCTGAATAAAAATAATATTAATGTCATTTCATATTTTTGAAAGAAACAATGCATATCCCTATTAATATCATATTATATTATATTATTTTTATATAGTATATTAATTACATGTTATTATACAATTTAAATAATATAAATTTTAATTAATAACATATAATATAATTAAGAATTTATAAATTTATATTTATATTTTATTTTAAGATTTAAAAGTACAAAGGACAAATGCATTAGTTGTTTAATGATAATGATTTTTTCTTGAAAATCTCATTCTTATTTATAGTCACATCAATACAATTTTTTTATTAATTTTATTTTGGTACAACTTTTGAATTGAATTTAACTATGGTTACATGGATTGTGGTGCAAAAAGTGAATTGAAAATTCATAAATATTATTTTATTGGTTTAGCTATTATTTTATTATTTCCTTAGGAGGCCCATTTTAGACCTCAAAATTCCCCTAATTTTGTTACATATAGCAACCTCATTTTAAGAGAATGACCCTATTGGTTAGGATGTCGGTTTCGTAGCCCCATCATTTGGTATCCCCCTGAAGGTTACAGGGCCATCTATGAATTGCCTGAAGGAAAGGAAGGGCCTGATTTTGCACTCTTAGCTCAAAATCATGGTTTCAGACCAATTTTTGATGCCCCTTCTCCAGCCTACTCTTTAACTACACTCCATCAGAATTAATTTCTTTTCATGAGGACATGAAATAGGGTAAGTAAGAGAGTATGTTGAGTTACAAAATGGGTATGTATTTACTATTAAATTCATCATCGTTTTCCTTGATTCTTATCTTTTTCATATCCTAATGCGCTAATATATTGAGGAATTATGGTAAGAAATGAAGGAATTATTTGCAGTTACGATTTAGCTTACTTTTACCCTTCTTTATGCAGGAAAGCGACAAAAGGAATGATTGTTGTTCCCTGACGTTGGAATAGCAGAATATGATAAGCAAAGGAAGGAATGCGTCGGTTGCGGACAAGGCTGAGAGCAAATCAGAGGGATTAACGCAGAATAGGAAAGATGTCTCAAGTTAGAAATCGGTTGCGAATCCCTCAGGATCAGGAGATCCTGAGGGATCGCATTTACCATTTTCTCTTTACCCTTTTCTGATTATAAAAGAGAGCGATTGTAGGAAGAAAGGGGAGGAATATCTATTATTTTTCAAGTTGTAAGTTTAATTATAGACTTGTGTCATTGGAGAACGTGATTATATTGTAATGCTACTCAAGTTCGATGATTAATATATAATTGAAGTTGTTGTTCTCTCGCATTATCTGAAGTAACTTAGCATTGTTCACTGGCGGCTAAGGGTCTAGCCTCTGGTGGAGTTAACTGATTCCTTGTGTTAAATTTCTGATTCTTCTAGAGTTTGGTTGGTTTGATAATTTCTTGTTTCCGTGAGTTTATTTTATTAGTTTTTCATTACTTTCTTGTATCGAGGTAGTGTATGTTCTGTCTATAATTTACATCTCTATCATTTGATTTGAGTCTTGTTCATTACAACGTGAATTATCTAGATAGTGCATTGCATTGATTTAATCATCTGTAAGAGTTTGATTATTTCTATTAGACTCTCAGAAGTGGTATCATTCCTATCTTGATTGCTTTATAGAGATTTAGTATAGTTTAGATTGAATCAGCTAAGTAGAGGTGAGTTATTGTTACTGTGCTCTCGGCTAAAGATGTTGTTACTTGAATTGCTGTAAGATTTTATTTCAGTAGAGGATTGAGCTTTGATATTCCCTTTAATAATTGCAATTGGAGTTTATTAGATGCTTTCATTTATTCTTGTGTCAAGATATATACTAAAATTTAGGAAACATTACTCTCTCAACTAATAGCAGCCACATACTGTGTACACCCTTGAAATAAGAGGAATTTCCCGGATTGATGATTAATGTGGGATAATTAGGAGTTTTAAAAGGCACCTTTTATCACCCAACACTCCCCTCTCCTGGGGTGTGGAAACATGGTTCTAGCACCCTCCCATACTGCTTCAGGTGAGACTTTGGCCTGAACAAGCAGGTCACTGTCGAAAGGGCCAGTAGTATCAGGGTTTGTTGGCAAACCTTAACCTCCGAACCTGGGTCAGGACCCCTCAAGCCAACCCTTCCCATGGCTTGATGATCGGTTTGGAAGAAAGTTGAACTTGAACAACTTCGACACTTGAAGCTGTTTGGATGAATGACTTATCATCTTTATTTGTATGGTTCAAAGACTCGGAAGCATCACTCTTCTCCTTCAACTCATTCCTTTGTAGTTGTGACTCCAGCTGAAGGAAATCAATCGTTTCATTTGTCTGTTGTAGATGCCATGAAATATCAGCAAGAGTTTCTTTGCTGATTTGAACCATGTCTTCAACACTTGATAGGATGAAATTGTGAAGAACTTGTAATAGATGGATGTGTTGCGCCATTTCGTGCTCGCTTGCTTCAAAATTTGCTTGATCTCTTGCTTGGTGAAACTTGTTTTTCTTGTTTCACGCTCACTGTAACTCACTCTCGCTTGTTGTAGATTTCAACTTGCTTGGTTGTTGCTTGAATATTACATTTACTTGTGCTAGAGTTGAATTCTCTTGCTTGCTTTAATTGTTGCTTCAATGAACTTCACGTTGGCTCGCTTGATGTTGTGAACTTTGTACTGACTTGATTGTGCTTATTGACAAAGGGTTTTGAACATTGTCGAAAATGCACCCAAAAGACAAATAACGAGTTCAAATAATTGGACTCAGTTGAAGACTTACTTAACTTAATTGTCTTAGTTTTTCCACCTTATTAATTCAAATTGGGGTGTTGGTTTTAATCGAGAATGCACTCTAATAATTCAACTCAGTTACAAAAATGTTTCTCTGCAAGTGATACGCAAATTTTGTTGATGTCGTCTTGTCTTGGAATGCATGATTTTGTGGTGTCCTTAACTTGATTATTTTGATTGCATTATGTGGAATATGGCTGTAGAAGACCTCTTTATCAACTTGATGATGTGTTGCACAAATGCATGTGATTTTTGTGCTTTTGTACTTAATATTGATTACTTAAGCTTGCTTGTTTGCACGTAGTTGTGTAATTTTTTGTGTACCATATTACAAAGAGGGTGTCAAAAAATAGGACACAAGTCATGCACATGCATTCAGTACACGCGGTGTACCTAAGATCCCCTTATTCAATTTCGGGTGGATATAGGACACAAGTACCCAAAAAAAATTATTTTATTAAGTTTCAAGGTACAACAATCTTCCATCTTTACAACATCTGCATTGAAGCTTCTCAAGGACAGATTGTGAGAACTCCTTGTCTTCAAAAACTGGATGGACTAACTTAATCTTCTAGAAGTAAAAGCTTTACTTCAATGAACTTACCTTTTAACAATATTTACTCTTCACTCCAAATGTACAAAAGAAGTTTACCTTATCACTCCACATATTACAAAATTCAATCCTTATCGCTCCAAAAAATAAAATAGCTTCTCTCTCCAAAAGAGAAAAAAATTAATTCACCTTATTTCCCAAAATTACAAAATTTTAATGCACCTTATCACTCCAAAAATTGTAAAAACATCACCCTTATTACAAAAATAGTTACAATCTTTACCCTTATAACTCCCAAAATATTTTATATAAAATTCACCTTATTAATTCATAAAAAAATACTCTTTTAAAAAGACTCTATGATCATGCTTTTCATTTAAAATAATGTAATTATTTTTATGAAGTCACTTGATAAAAAGTGATTAAAGGTTCCCTTTTTTAATGTCACATTCTTCCCTTTTTTTCTTTTTCTTTTTTTAAATACTCATAAATCCTATACTCTTCACTCTTCTTAAAATATTAGAATATCACTTTTCACTTTGGAAAACTATGACTCTTTTTTAAAAAACTTTGGAAAACCTTTTAAGCAAACTTCCCGCATGGGTTGGCTTGGATTTTGGTTTGGCCATACTAACATGTTTAGAAAAAGCTTAATCCACTTTTCAATGTGGATCAATTAAAAAAACCAAAGTGAAGGCTTGAAAACTTCAATAGTTCCAAAGAATGAATGAGAGGCTTACCATTTTACGCTATTGACTATGACAAACACATTGAAAGAGATGTCCCCTGCACACACTTTACCATGGAAAGAGTGGCTTCCGCTTGATCATATCTTCGAACACACGCTTTTGCACACATAAATATTTCATCTCCATGCATTCAAATAGATTTTAGGAAGAACTACACGACTAAAACTATGGAAAGAGTGGCTTCCGCTTGGTTGAAAATTTAGAAAGAAGCTTGTATTGACATGGCTATGAGCATCTGGATTCAAGCAAGAGTTATCCGGATTCGAGATCATTAACGTAGCTCACTTTAATTTCTGGAATTTTGCACAAGTTGCCCAAAAAAGAAAGGAATTTATCTCTGGTGAGTCTCTGAAATATATGTCCTCATAATTTTCATTGTTCAAATAACTCAAATTTCGAAACTTTCTTTTTTTTTTCAGAGGAAAAAAAAAGCTGTATATATTAGGTGATAATATAATAGTACATGATCAGGATGACATTCACAACTGTCAAGACAGCATGTAAATAAACAAAATACCCAAATACAATCATGAATCCTCCATGGGAGGAGTCAAAAGATGTAAAAGGCAAGTAGCATTACGAGTGGAAAGGACCAACCCCAATCAAAATATTCTGAGCATCCCTGATACATTAATATACATGACATAAAAGATACATCATAGCATGGTATATAAAAGGATGCAAGAAAACCATCAGAAAGTAAGTAAAAAGAAGCCCATAAAGCATGATGTAAAGATGTATATAAAGATCGATATAGGTAGGCCTGTACCCCAAAGACCAGCATAGATGAAGTGGATATATATGGACAAAAATTCCAGTAGATGATGTGTATAGAAGCAGGCTCGCTTGGTGAGGAAACTGCAGCATCGGCTTCTAAGCATACGTGAAATAACCAGGAAAACGGTGTAGTCCATCAAAACCCAGGTCCATAGTGTCCCAGCACCGGCTCGCTTGAAAAAGTCCACACGTTCTATGTAAAAGAACCGCCTCGCCTGATGAGGATAATCTTCAAAGATGGATAGGATCCCATATAAAGCATAGTTCTAAAGGTCCGACATTGAAAGAGAATCCCATGGATCAAAACCAGCAGGCACATCAACGATCCATATAGCAGCAGGTGCAGTGGTAAGGGAAAAGCAAAAATGGATGATGTCCGATATGAAAAAACTATGGAGATAATCAGTAAGTAAAAGAAATAAACAAGAGGAAAAGAAGAGTCATATTAGAATCATGGGATCGGTATCACTGATGACCTATGTAATACCCCATCAATATACTGAAGCAGATGCATCTGGCCAATTTCTGAAGAGATGCCTTTTTTCGATAAACTATCCGCCCTGGTATTATTCTCCCTGTAGATGTGAGTAACTTAAAGTTTAAATATGCGATGATGTTCATGGCCAGTATTATGATCTTCTACAACTTTTTGAATATGGTGATTTACCACCATAATTACAAGAGGACCTTGAACTTCTTCTCATCGGTGACATCGATATTGTTAAAAGAAACACAATCATCTCGGTTCAGAATCAACATATTTGGCTTAAAGCGGCTTCTCACATATATGGATCGATGGAGAACCTGTAATCTACTAATTCCGCTGTAAATACCGAGCGTGGGGTTCTATGCAGAAACCTTAATTAATAAAAAAATACCAAATCCTTGACGCACACACAAATTTCAAGAACGTTGGTCTTCGCTGTTCACACTCGCCAATAGATCCTTGACACTTTTTTTTTGAATAAAATCAAAAGGAAATTACACCACACACTATGTATCTTCACCGAGTCACTTCTCAGAAAAATTAAAAAGCAACCTAAGAGCTTACGGTTTACTGGAATTGCAAGACTTGAACGCAGAGCCAAACTATGATAATCCAATGTGAGTTGATATCATTCCTCCACACATGTTTTTCAGTGATGTGCAGCTCCTTGCCTCAATCACACATAGCAGGATCCCAAAAAGGCATGTGCAAACTAGGGAGATGAATTTTTTGCTAAATGTTAGACCAGATCTAGCTTCTACACGCTCGACCTTCGAATCAAAAAAATTGCAACTCCGAGAATTACTTGTGCACCTTCTTACTTCCTTTGAGCTTGGATTCTTGTTATATGCAGAGAGGCACACATGCCACTCAACTCGGAACCCTTATAGAAGATCAACACATATGCCACTATCACAATGATCAGGCCCCAAATTACTATCAACTCTGATACCACATGTAGAAAATAACTCATAAAATACATAAAACACATAAAAAACCAGAGGCAAAATATTGGTGAAAAAGGCCTTGGAGCCTTAAATAATTATCAGAGGCTAACAAGATAAATAATTTGTAGTGTGTATAGATGCTTGCAAGAGAGGGTTTGGTGGGGTCCTTATGCAGGAGGGATAGGTGATATGAGATGAGTCCAGGAAACTGAATGCGCACGAGTAGAATTACGTGAGTCATGATCTTGATTTGGAAACTAATATTCATGCCTTGAAGATGTGGAGACATTATCTTCTTGGCAAGAGGTTTGTGTAACAACCCTGGTGAAAATTCCATGTAATAAAATTTAATAAAGGAAAAATAATAACCAAGGTCATGGGACATGTATTCCAAGCAAAATGTTGGGAAAAACATCCTAGTGTGGGTGTTCATATGGTTTATTATGGCTATGGAAATTGGAGAAGGAAATGGCTAAAGCTTTGGAAAGGAAAAGTGGCATTTATTTATGAAAATAATGGAAAATAGGAGAAAAGGGAGGTGAGAGGTCACAGGTTGCATGTGAGGAAGAAAATGAAGGGAAAATATGGAAAATGAAGAAAATAGGGGCCTCATTAATAAAAAAGGCTTCTGAGGATTAGTTCATGGCTTTTTTCAATGTATATTTTGTTCAGTGTAGTTTTGGAGCTCTCATTATTCTATCTGTATGTCTTGGAGCACTCTTTGAGGGTGTGGCATCCTTGGGGATTTGGAGCAAGAAGGAAAATGAGGAGCAGGAAAGTGCAAGAGGAAATCAGGATCAACAGTTACAACAAGTTTTGATTGCAGGTACCGAGTTGCATGTATGTTTTCCTCACTAATTTTGGCATGCATGGTGTATACATGTGGTTTCTTTGTCATGATATGTCATTAAAATTTCCTGGATTGAAAGTGGATTTTCATAGCCTTTCCATTTGCTGGATAAATATGATGTTGTGGGTTCATTTTCATTGTTAGTTTTCTGGTTGGTTATCACGATTCCTTTAGTTTTGGGATGAGTTACTAGTCTTAGATATTTCATTGGAAAACCTCTTTGGATCCCTAGGTGGGTTGAGTTACTAGTCCTAGAGCCTTGGTTGGACAAACACTCTGGAGCTCGGAAACAAAGGGGGTTGAGTTAATAGTCCTGCAACCTTGTTTGAAACAAACACTATGAGCTTTGGAAAACTTGGGTGGAGACCAATCTGGTGATGATTGTGATGTCCTGCTGTGAGGTGGAATCATTGGTTGAGGGTTGAGGTGGTTTGGCCTCTGGAAGCCCAGGTTTGGTTTTGATGGATTTGGTTTATGATATTTCATATTTAAGCTTAGAATATGGAATGAGGGTGAATGACTAAAGAGAGGTTTGGCTCAACCATGACTATGGTTCGATGGAACGTAGAAGTCCTAGACTTGGTTTCATTTTGCTTATGGAAATAAGAGCTCTTTTTCCATTGCATTGATGGTTAAATATGTTTGTTATTATATGGATTATATGGTTGTTACATGCTTTTCATTTCTATTGCTTATATGTTGGTTATGAGTGAGTTTTATGATGGTGATGAAGTATGGCTCTCATCATGTTTTGTTTCCTAATTGAATGAGAAATGTATCTATGCCCAACTAGATTGTAATGCAATTAATGTGATGTAGCAACAATTCTTCTTAACGATTCTCAGATAAGTATGCAACCCTTATGCTCATATATGTTTTTTACACCTGCAGATTACATATTTATGTTATGTTTGATGAAATTCCAGTCATGGCTAGTAGGGGTCTATTCAGGTCCTTGTTCCAATATTTGCTTTTGAACCATTGTTTCACTGTTATATTTCATGTATGAGATTGTCATTGAATTCTGGGTAGTGACTTGGGCTCTGGACCTCAAAAAGTTCCTTATATCCTACGCATGTAGGCACATGTCTGGAAAATTTAGTCTATGGACGCATGGATTCTTATGTCATGGGAGCATCCAAAGTTTCCCACACACACCCATGCTTATACTTTTTGAGCATCTGATGTTTAAGTGGGTTAAAAACTTAGTGGGACCCACAGGCTAGTTACCTGAGTGGTTGGGATGGTTCCTGGGAGCCTTGATGCTGATGCGGAAGGTCTGTATGATGTGTTTCCATCGATTCCACTTCCTTAAGGTCACTTAAGAGGTTGAATATGATCATAGTAGCCTCTCGTCACATGTTTACCTCGGTTGGACGGTTACTTGGGTAGATATGGGAGGAGGTTGTTATAGAGTGATATCAGAACATGGTTCACCCCATTGGATTGGATGGGTGGTGTGTTGGTCATGCATTTGTATTGGTTTCATATGTGTTTCTCATACTTGTGGTGTATGTTCTTGTTGCATCCGCACAATGTTGGTCATGGTTGCACTAACGTCACCATGTGTGGGTTGGTGTTGTTGTTGTACATTATGTCATCATGAGTTTATGATTAGTTACATGTTGTTTATACATGTAAAGTGCTTAAATGTATTGTCTATGTATGTTTGGTTACATGTTGTTATATGTTGGTACATGTGTTTCCCGTGTATGTTTGGTTACATGTTGTCAGATTTTTTGTCTGTGTAAGCTTGATTGCATGTTGTTTATACTTGTGTGTTGTTTGTGTCTATGCTTGGGTATTGTCGATGTGCATTGGTATGTGTAGTGATGTGGTCATTGATTGACGATTGAACTCTAACTAGAATTACGTTTATCTGCTGATACACCTATGTTTTATATGTCTATATGTCTATATGCTCATATGATTATATATATACATGTATTACACTGATTGGTTGATCTTGCAAATGAGATATTCTCCCTGAATTAAGCTAAGGCACATTGTTTTATTGTGATTTGGTTTGGCTGACATAGTATGCATTACAGGAAAGAAATCAAAGATGAATAACACTATGGTAGAATACAAAGTTTCTCCCTATAAATCATATGAGAAGCATGGTGTTTGGAACTCTTCTGACTTGGCAGACACACTACGAAGTTTAAAGGAATAAATAAGGAATTGCAAGGAAAATAATGACAGACTGATACAGGCACATGAAAAGCAAACAAAGGTTAATGTAGTCATCCTTCAAAGTTTTTCAGAATTGCAGAAGTAGGGGCCACTTCGGATCAACTATGGGACTAATGGGACTAATGGAGCATATGGCAGTAGGTATCCTGGTGGTCATAGGTCATATAGAGAGGAAAAATTTGGAGATGGTAGGTTCTCAGACACTATGGATAGGAGAGGTGACAACATAGTTATCATTCTAGTTCTGGATTTGACAAGCATCATGATTGTAATCATTATCATTCATACAGGAGGAGTGACAGGGGATATTTTTCGGATGAGTTCAAGAAGGAAAAACCACCTACATTTGATGAAGAGATGAAAAAACTACAAGATGCAAAGGCATGGTTTCTTGGTATGAAGAAGTTTTTCAGGTTGCATGATTACTCAGAAAACATGAAATCTAGAATAGCTACATTCAGTGTAAGAGGTAGAGTAGATATTTGTAGATATATTTATGAGGAGGAACTAAATTGGAGTAAGTTCAAGAGGCTATTCTAGAAGAAGTATATATCAGAGAGATACTACGTTGACAAGGAAAAAGAGTATTATGAGTTGAAGATGGGTTCCGTGGTAGATGATGAGAATACTAGAAGGTTCTTGGAGTTATTAAGATATGTGACTTACCTCAAGGAGTAGAAGGCAAAGATTCAGAGATTCATCAGTGGGTTGCTGATAGCATTCAGAGACAGGATTGAGTTGGATAAGCCTAGATCATTGGAGGAGGGCATTCAGAAACTAGAACATTGTTATGATCA
Organism: Pinus albicaulis; assembly: GCA_034641835.2. NCBI lineage: Eukaryota > Viridiplantae > Streptophyta > Pinopsida > Pinales > Pinaceae > Pinus > Pinus albicaulis. The sequence continues at coordinate 1,316,981,598 of CM076572.1, forward strand.
ATCAAAGCATATATTCGAGACTAATCAATATTGGAAAGGTAATTATAAGAAAAAAGGAAAATGGGACAAGAAGTGAGAAAAACCTCATGAGACAGGTAGCAAAGAGAATGTGGCACCACCTAAGAATTTCAATACATTTGGAAAAGGACAAGGACTTTGGTCTCTCGAGTAAAATAAGAATGAAAATAGGGAGCCCATGTGGTGTTGTACTTGTGGAGGAGATCATCATAGGAGAGATTGTCCATAATGTCATGGTGGTAGGCCACATATCTATAGTGCATAGGAGCCACAAACAGTGGGAGATGTTGGACATAGTATTCCCAGGATCTATGCAACATTGGGAAATAGGAAAGCATACAATTAGGCATCTATCATTGAGATGGACAAGAAGTGCATTCATAGTCTTGGTTAGTGCAGTTGGCTACAAGTACAAAGAAAATAGTTCATCAATGGGCAAGATCTTGGGAATTTGAGTTGAATGGAATGTCTACAACAATGCACTTGAACATATATCCATTAGGATCATGCAATATTCTATTGGGTATGGGTTGGCTATATCTTCATAGGGCCAAGGTATATTTTTATGACAAGGTCATTGAATTCTTGGATGACAATGGGGAACCAAGAGTCTTATAGGGTAAGAAGAAAGCAACATCAGTAAGAATGGTAGCAACTATCGAGGCCAAGCATAGTCACAATAAAGGGTGTGTGTTGTTTTCAGTTCATATTTCAAGTGAAAAAGGTAAGTAAGTTTAAGATGCATATGTTTTGAGCAAGTACCAAGTTCTACAACAGTTTCAGGATGTATTTCCCGCATACATTTCATAGTTTCCACCTCACAAGGAAGTAGATGTTTCTATTGAGTTGGTAGTAGGAGCAGCTCCCACATGAAGAGCACCTTATAGAATGAGCACACCTGAGTTGGTAGAGCTAAATTTGCAGTTGAAAGAGGTGCTCGACAAAGTATACATTACGCCAAGTGTATCACCATGGGGCATACCAGTATTGTTCGTGAAGAAGAAGGATGGTACTCACAAATTGTGCATTGACTATAAGGAGTTGAACAAAGTGACCATCAAGAAAAAGTATCTTTTGCCGAGGATTAATGACTTGTTTGATCATTTGAAGGGAGAAATGGTGTTCACAAAGATTAATCTAAGATCGGGATATCATTAGGTACACATCAAGGAAGATGACATTCAAAAGACAACCTTTCGGACTAGGTATGGGCATTATGAGTTTGTTGTAGTTCCTTTTGGTTTGACTAATGCTCTAGCTACATTTATGTGCTTGATGAATAGTGTGTTATGTCCTTATCTGGAAAATTTTATGATTGTGTTCATTGATGATATACTAGTATATTCTAAAAATGAGGAAGAGCATACCAAATATTTAACAACAGTGTTGTGATTTCTAAGAGAGCATGAGTTGAATGTTAAGCTTAGAAAATGCAGTTTCTTTTAGACTGAGGTACATTAATTGGGACATGTTGTATCCAAGGAGGGAATCACAGTAGATTGAGAAAAGATAAGGCTCCATCATGGAGTAGGTATCTGCACAGAATGTGGATGTGGTGAGATCCTTCATGGGATTGGAAGGTTATTACAAGTGGTTCATCACAAACTTCTCACAAATTAGTTATCCTGTTACATCATTGCAGAGAAAAGGTAAGAATTTTGAATGGGCAGAGGAGTGTGAGGCCAGTTTTGAGATGCTTAAGTAGTTGTTGACACTTGCTCCAGTGTTAAAGATCGCATATTCGGATAAGAAGTTTGTAGTATGTACATATCCTTGCAAGAGAGGACTTGGTGGAGTCCTTATGTAGGATGGACAGGTAGTATGCTATGAGTCACAGAAATTAAATGAGCACGAGTAGAACTATCCAACACATGATCTTGAGTTGGTAGTGATCATTCATGCATTGAAGATGTGGAGGCACTATCTTCTGGGCAGGCGATTTGTATTGATGACTGATAACAACAGACTGAGGCATCTATTTGACCAACCGAATCTTAACACTAAGAAAGAGAGATGGTTGGCCATAATCAGTGATTTTGACTTTGAGATCTAGTACATCAAAGGTAAAGAGAAGAGGGTGGAAGATTCTCTTAGCAGGACACACAAGTAAATCAAATAGAAGCTATGAGATCCTATGGGACCGATTTACATGATAGGATTTTGTAGGAAGGTTAGCATGATGACAGGTATATTGATATTGTGCACATGTTGCATTAGAGTACAAGTACAAATACATTTAGTGGTAAAAGTGTAGGATTACAAGATGTGGACTATCATCTCATAATATATGGTTTGGTCAGGTTTAGAGATAGGAGATATGTACTAGATAGCAGTGAGCTCAAGAAGGTGATCTTGAGAGAGTTTCATGTGAAACCATATTTAGGTCACCTAGGTTATCAGAATATGCTAACGACAATGAAGAATATTTATTATTTTCCGAACTTGAAGAGAGATGTAGTAGAGTTTGTGGCTAGGTGTTTGGATTGTCAGCAGGTTAAGGCAGAGTGTAAGTACCCATGTGGACTGCTACATATGATTGTGATACCATAATGGAAATGGGAGGTCATTTCCATGGATTTTATCAAAAATTTTCTGAGGACAGTGAGACAACACGACTCCATCATGGTTTTTGTGGAAAATTTGACAAAGTTAGTGCACTTCATTCCAATGAAGTCTACATTTTTAGCGAGCAATTTAGCACATGTATTTATCAGGGATGTGGTCAGATGGCATGGTGTTACGAAGAAGAGTGTCTCAGAAAGGGATGAGAAGTTCACTTCCAAGTTTTGGAAGGAGTTGTTTGTAGGATTGGGCACAAAATTGGTCTTTAGCATGACTTATCATCCTAAGATAGATGGACAGACAAAGAGGGTCAACATGATACTGGAGGACACGTTGAGGATGTATGTGATGCATCAAAAATGAAAGTTGGAAGAGTAACTTCCACTGGTAGAATTCTCTTACAACAGTGGGTATCAAGAATAATTGAGGATGAGTCCATTTGAGGGATTGTATGGGAGGAGTTGCAATACTCCCATAAGTTGGAGTGATCCAGTTAACATGGTGTTGATTGGACTAGACATGTTGGTAGAGATGGAATAGGAAATGCAGGTAATCAAGAAAAATTTGAAAGCAGCATAGGATAGGAATATGTACATATGTGTTTGGATGTAAATACCACCATGATCTATGTTATAAATCTACAATAAGTAGTATGGTGTCATGTCATTATGGTTTTCATTATGATGTTATGTTATTTTGTTGTCATGTTGGTTTTCCTCTGAGCGGGTTGATCATTGTAAATACTATAATGAGCTAAGTTATAAAGTTCCATGGGAAGTATGTTTTTCTTACAATAGTATTGTTGGTTGTAGGTGTCATTGAACATTGAGGACGGTGTTCCCCCAAGGGAGAGGGTTCTGTAACAACCCTGGTGGAAAATCTATGTAATAAAAGTTAATAAAGGAAAAATAATAACCAAGGTCATGGTACACATATTCCAAGATGAATGTTGGGAAAAATGTCCTAGTGCAGGTGTTCATATGATTTATTATGGCTATGGAAATTGGAAAAGGCAATGGCTAAGGCTTTGGAAAGGAAAAGTGGCATTTATTGGAATTTATTTATGAAAATAATGGAAAATAGGATAAAAGGGAGGTGAAAGGTGATAGGTTGCATGTGAGGAGGAAAATGAAGGAAAAATATGGAAAATGAAGAAAATAGAGGCCTCAATAATCAAAATACTTCTGAGGATAAGTTCATGGCTTTTTTCAGTGTACCTTTTGTTCAATGCAGTTTTGGAGGTCTCATTATTCTCTCTCTCTCTCATACTCTTATATACTTGAGTTTTTTGGAGCACTCTTGGAGGGTGTGGCATACTTGGGGATTTGGATCAAGAAGGAAAAGGGAGAGTAGCAAAGCGCAAGATGAAATCAGGATCACCAACTACAGTGGGTTTTGATTGTAGTTACAAAGTTGAATGTCTGTTTTCCTCTCTAGTTTTGGCATGCATGGTGTATGCATGTGGTTTCTTGGTCATGATATGTCATTGGCATGGAGGCTTTCCTAGATTGATAGTGGATTTTCCTAGCCTTTCCATTTCTTGGATAGCCATGGTGTTGTGGGTTCATTTTCATTGTTTGTTTTCTGGTTGGTTCTCATGATTCCTTTAGCTATGGGTTGAGTTACTAGTCTTAGAGCCTTGGTTGGAAAAACACTTTAGAGGCCTTGGTGGATTGAGTTACTAGTCTTGGAGCCTTGGTTGGACAAACTATCTAGAGCCCAGAAACAACTGGGGTTGAGTTACTAGTCCTGGAGCCTTGGCTGGAAAAACACTTTAGAGCCCTAGGTGGGTTGAGTTACTAGTCCTAGATCCTTGTGTTAGCCACCTATAATATTTTGTTATACCAAAAGGTGGCTAAATATATTTTGAGAATTCAAGGAACAAATTTCATTGCTAAAAGTTGTTGGCTCTTGAAGTCTCTATAAGGCCTCCTGCCTTTTTTCCTCTGTCCAAAAATTCACTGCTGTTTACATTTCATACTCTGAAATCCTACTGAGTTCCAAGCCAAATCACTTCTGCAAAGGCCTTTTTCTCCCTCCCCCCACTTCAGAACTAACCTTCATTTGTTTCCCCTTTTTTATTTCTCCATAAAGATCCCTCTTTTTTCATGAGTTCCCTTCTTCCATTCATGAAAATCTAGTTTCTGAGGTTCAAAGACTTCTTCTTTGCCTTATCGAAAACTCTAAACCTTCCATTTCTTTTGAAAAATCCTTCAAAAATCATATTTTTCATATATGGGACTTAAGCCCCTTTCGCTGAGTCTTTAACCCCTTTTCTTCCATATGCCCACACCCTGGAATTGTGTGCTAAAAGGTTAAGGCGCTTATCGCAAATCGCAAATCACGCGATCTATTGTAAAACTCTGATTTCTCATCGCAAAAATCTGCGATGCGATCCATCGCAAATCCGCCCGCCACATTTTCCACCATCGCTACTCCGCCCAATCGCATTGTCGCATTTTTCACTTTTCGTTCTGTTAATTTAATCGATCCATCGTAGATATTTGCGATGCGATTTGATCACATCGCAAATATTTGCGATGCGTTCCGCCCATCGCCCCTCACAAAATCGCATTTTCTCCCCGTCGCAGTTTCTCACCATCACATTTTCCACAATTGCGATCTCCCCGCCGGGCCCACCGTACGATACCCCCACCATTCGAATAAAAAATGCCTTTTTCCTTTGTAAAGTTGAAAATTGTCATATGTTACGATTTACAAAGGTTTTTCCCTTTTCATCCTGCCGCTGCATCTCCGCCGTTGATCTACGCCCTCGCTCCACGATCCAACGGTCCTCCGTGCATCCTCCCACCTGACCCCTTTATATGTCATTTCACTGCTTTTTCCGCCAATTCCACACAACCACCCCGGTTTCTCCTGCACCACCTTTGGGCGGCTGGTGGCTTTTTCCCATTACCCAGTCAAACTCCTTCCGCCGCTGACTTTCCCAATCGCCCCCGACCGTCGATCATAGCGCGATCGACGGCCTAGATTGCTCCGCTCTCCCGCACGCCCTCCGATGCAGATTAGCCCATATAACGCAGGATTTCGTAACGTTTGTTTGTTTTTGCAGGGTTTAATATTTTTCCGCTTAAATGAAGAAATTTTGTAAGCCGAGGATGACGATCCTCCGGCCTTCGAATACATCAGAGAAATCGACCGCAGGGTGTAGAACTATGCTGTCAACAAGGTTTCATGAGCCCTTGTTGTCGTACGCCCCTGGGAAACTTGCAAAGAATGAAGAAAATGAGGTAAAAGAGTATCCGCCGCAGGAAAGGACCATTTTTTCAGCAAAGAAATCATGGAGGAAGACCAAGAAGAGTGCTTGACAGGATTTGCATTCAAGAACAGGGTTGGAAGCACTGTAAAGTCTTCCCGAGGCCATTTAAAACACAATGTTCACGGACAGAGATATAAATGAAGCGGCCGAGGGTTCAATGTACAGAAACTAAGTCACCAGGACAGCTTCGTCAGCAAACTACTCTTCAGGACAGAGCACTCATGCTGTTTTTAATCTACGCCGTGTTCCAGAGGATTTCTCCACCTTGACCATAGTCCGGTGCTGCCAGAGCATTAGTTTCACAAGTATGGGAGGCCTGAGCGTCATTATTCTGCCTTTTGTGCATTTCTACAGGCTACAGCAGCAAAGTACACCCAAAGACATACCTAGAGTAATGGAAGCCTGACAAAGTCTACTCCACCAGCCAAAGAGTTACTTCTACAAGGAAGTCAATGCAAAACACGTTTGCAGATTAACCCTCACATCACACAGAACCACGGAGAACATCAAGCTCCCACAAAGTTTGATCTTTAATGAAATTCATTCAATGCAGAAGATATGTTTGTATGTTTCTTGATTGAGCCTCCCAGAGGCCCAGAAGCCATCAAATCTGTATTAATTGTAATGATAGATCTTTCATCAGATTTGACCTCCTCATCCTTCTATATATACTGCTATAGAAGCTGAGCGAGGGGTTGGTTGCAGAACTTTGAAACACATCTGAGCTTGAGACTTCTATCTGTACATAGTGTTCACTGGCCCTTGGAGCTCTGCTTGCCCTAGATTAGTTAGGTTGGAAAGTGTAGATGATTGCTAAACTATAGCATCGGACTTAAGTTGTAACTGGTTTGAAGCATCAATACAAGCTGATTTATGGGATCCTGGTCTATGTTGACGGTGATGTTATTTTCATTGTAACTTGTATCTTATTTCTGTTTTCATTTTGTTTCATGTTCTCCTGTAAAGAACAGTTTAAACAACGTTAGGACCTACTATATATCAGTAACCTTCTCTGGCTGAAAAATCTTTATTTCAATGTTTTCTTCCAAATGTGTTATTTCGAAATGATTTAATTTAGTTTAAGCATATGAATGCTGGTGTTCCCTCATCTTATTTTTTAGCTGAATATCAGTCTTGAATGTTATGTTCAGTATTAGTTAAGTAGAAATGAACTTTGGAAGATATGGTGTGCCCTGGTCCTAGTTTGATTTCCAAAGATTATCTGAATGTTTCCCTTGGGATGTGTTAAAAGTTGGCTAGTTTAGAAGTACTTACCAGATCTTAGACCATTCTGTGTTACCTTTGTGTTTCCCCTATTTTGTATGTTTTCTACTGAAAGTGTATCAAAGGCTGGCTAGTTTAAAAGTACTTACCAGATCCTAGTTTGATTTCATGTCCCTCTTAAGTGTTTGTCAAAGGCTGGCTAGTTTAAAAGTACTTACCAGATCCTAGGCTGCTCTTTGTTCTGCATTTGTTTAATTTCCTTCTTGTTGTACCACTTCATTCCATAAATAAATCTTCAAAGAGATCCTAGACATAGATGACTTGCCCCATAGACCATTCTTGAACCTGCTATTTCAATTAAACCCTATTATGACTCCATAGCCCAATGGACTAAAACTTGCAATTACCTACCTTTCTGGCTGAAGCTTTTTCTTTGCTTGCAACTTCTCACTTTTGAAACTCTTTGCATTCAGAACTTTCCCCTCAATCTGTTTTCATGCTCAACCATCCAAAAAACAAAACAAACCCTTGGCCTTCATAACTAGCCTAATATCATTACTCAAGCTTCAAAAACAAATCCATCTTTGTACACATTGGAGAGATCCCTCTCCGGATTCAGGAGGGCTAGATCCTAGAATCCCAAAGTTGGTTGAAACGATGTTGTTTCTACAGTTTTAGTCTCACCAATCTGCTAAAATTACAGATTCCTAACATTTCTGGCGACTCCACTGGGGACTCAGTTGAATTTTCATCTTAGTTTCCTTTAAAAACTTCATAAAACTTTGTGAGTATAAAGCAGCCTTTCAAGCACTACCAAGGAATGGTAATCATCATGAAACTTGTTTGAATCAGTGACAAACTAGGTAAAGCCTAGGATTCTCCCAAGACTTTATCTAACCTTGAAAGATAAGCTGACTTAGCCATAAGAGTAAACTGTCTTTGTCTCATAACCGTAGCTAAGTTTTGAAGCAGAGGTAGGATATTCTTGGAACCACACAACAGAAAATAACTCGGAAAAAACCCAAAAATATTTCAGATAGGTATCCAATAAGCATGGTGGTGGACCATAAGACCTTTTACCTCTGAAAAGAGCTAAAAACTTCCACTTGGCGACTCCACAATCCTGAACAGACCGTAAGACTCCACTGGGAAGAACCCTTATCATTATAATATCTTTCAAACTCAGTTAGAGGAATGTAGGATTGAATTTCAAACAGACTAGTTAACCTCTCAAAGACTGTCATACCTGGTTGAACTTTTCTTGTTATTTGGGTCTGAAAAACTTAGCATAGTGGCTTCTAGAAAGATTCACACTAGAGCCCATCCTGACCCTAATCCACCTGAGATAGTTGATGACCCAGAAAGTATCCTTTGGAAGTCTCCTAGGATTAAATTATCAACTGTTTTCAGATCACCCTTGAGAGCTAATTCAGTCCCTGAAAATCTTTCAGCTCTACAGCAATCACCAACTGACTTAGTAAATCCATTTAGAACTAGGTCATTTGGTGATTTAGGTCAGCTAGATTCTGAATCTTCACTTTCATCTCCTGAAACAAGTGAACATCTTGTTAGAAGAGGAGCAACACCTCCTGATTTACATTTTCTTCTTAATTTAGGTGTCTCTCATCCAAGATCAGCTAAGAAATCTACTGCTATTTCCTCCACTTCTATTCATCTTTCATCCACTATCCAAACCACTCCACTTCAGCCCACACCTCCTCTAGTCAATCCACCCCTTGTCAATCCACCCCCACCTCCTGCCATGGCTGTGTGGTATGCTCCCCTAGTCCTTCCTGTACCATTACCCAATCTTCCACAGGACTATCAGAACAAAATTCCACTATATGATGCTGACAACGCTACAACCGCATCACAACATGTGGATAAGATGAGCGACTACTTTGACAGAAATGAAATTGATGATGATTCTATCAAGATTAGATTATTCGCTCAGAGCTTTGGGGGAGAAGTAAGAAAATGGTTCAAAGCCTTGGCCCCCCATAGTCTCAATGGTCTCCAAGCCTTCCATCAAACATTCCTAAACAAGTGGGAAGTGAAGAAGAATCCCCTCCAAGTCCTTGCTGATTACAACAACCTCCATAGAAATGCTGGCGAAAGTGTGCAAGCCTATTGCACTAGATTCAATAGTGTGTATAATGCACTTTCCCCAGAACTGAAGCCTCCACAGGGCTCAGCTTTAAACAAGTTCCCTGAAGGTTTTGACGCTGACATGACCTATTCACTGAGAGAGAGAGACTTTGCAACCCTTGAAGATATGCAAAGAGGTGCTCTTTCAGTGGAAGTCAACCTAATGGAGAAGAGAGAAAGAATGAAGTCTGAAAAGAGAGTATCTTTTAGAGAGGAATCCACACCTTCTACTTCCACCTCAAAAATAGAGAAAATGATGGAGGAGATGATGAAAGAAATGAGCATAATCAAGAGAGCACAAGCAAATCAAAATCAAACTGCTCCTCAAAATAGAAACCAGAACCAAAATCAGAATTTTAGAAGGAACCAGCCTCCAAACAGATCTAGGGAAGAAGATCAACAGATCACTCCCCTCTTTCACCAAAACTATGTGAGTGAGGTTGAGGAAACAAATGAGATAATAGAGGAAGATGGTATCAACATGCTGGAGGTAGATAATGATGACTTTGAGATTCATTATGATAGGAAACAGGGTCTTTACACACCTTATGATGATAAAAGAGATGAGGGTAAAAATTATTATCAGGACATGGAAAATGTCATCATAGAACCTCAAAGAGAATATGATCTTAGAAGCAAAACCAGTCAGCAACCTTCCAACACCAAAACCTTTGTAAAATCCTTAGAAAAAAACGCTACCACCAAGCCTAAAACTGTCAAACAGAAGGATAAAACAGTGGCTGTAAATTCTGGTAGTGGTATAGAGAAAAGCACTCAAGACAATGAAAAACAGAGTGCAGACATTAGTAGTACTAGCACTTCAGCTAGTACTCCTGTCAAAACAACTGTTTCAAGTGTAAATAGAACAAATCAACAAGCTGATTTTGCTGATAGAATGAAAGCTAATAAGGCTGAAACCAGCACCTCAAAGAACCAAATCCCTTTCAGCCGGGAACAGGAAATTTCGAAGATCAAAATATCTATTCCCTTGACCGAGTTAGCTGCCCATCATGTATATAGGACCCAAATTTTGAAGGCTTTAAACGTAGAAGACAGTGAGGACACGGTCAATCTTATTGATGACCAACCAGAGCTTATCTTCGGTCCAAAGATTGAAGGTAAATATCAGGAGGGACCTGTTCCTCTCTTTTATGTGAGTTTAAATGTTCATGACAAAATTTTACACAATGCTATGCATGATTCCGGGGCTTCTCATAATTTAATGCCAAAGGCTGTAATGAAGACCTTGGGTTTGGAAATCACCAGACCTTACAAAGACCTTTACTCTTTTGACTCCAGCAGAGTAAAATGTTTAGGATTGATCAAAGACCTTTGTGTTAGCTTAGCCCAAATCCCAGCCAAATGCTTAGTCATGGACATTGTTGTGGCAGATGTGCCCCCAAAGTATGGAATGTTATTGTCAAGATCTTGGGGGGCTACGCTGCAAGGGACTATGAAGATGGACATGACTTACGCAACTATTCCTGTTTTCAATCAGACTAGAAGACTTTATAGGGAATCTCATATGCAATACATAGTCACAAGCCAAGATAGACCGCAAAACTCCCCTATATACACTGTAAGCACAGACCTTGATTAATTTATACTGTTTAATGATGAAACACTTGGTGAGCAAGGCACTCTAACAGAAGCTACGGTCGATAGGGAGGAAGAAAAACACAGCGCAGAAGTGTCAAAACAGTTTGCTGTGTTTGAAAACAGTAGCAAACCGAACCAAGGTTTTGAATCACAAGTCATGAGTCCACCGCTCCTGAACTTTGATACCCAAGAAATCTCTCCTCCCCCCAACGAAAAACATGAAGAGTCAAAACAAGTTCAAGTAAGTGCCGCTGGGCATAAAAAGTCAGCGAGCGTATTAACTGAAGAGGACAGTAACCGAAGTGAAAATAAAAACGGTCCTCTGTGGAGTTTGCATTTTGATGGATCATGCACTAAGAACAATGCTGGTGCAAGTGTCTGGATCATTAACACAGAAAACAACCACACAGAAAGCATTTCTTGCAAATTAAACTTTCAGTGTTCCAATAACATAGCAGAATATGAATCCCTTCTCTTGGGCTTACAGCTACTGAAAAAGTTAGGAGCCACAAGAATCAATGTGCACGGGGATTCAGAGTTAGTCATTAGGTAGGTCAATGGGGAGTATAACGCAAATCATCCTAGACTTAGGGCCTACCGAAACGACGTCATGGACCTTTTAAACACTTTCGAAGAGTCCAAACTGACTTTTGTCACAAGAAAGAAAAATAAAGTAGCCCACAGCTTAGCCTACGCAGCCAGAACATGCCTGACGCCATATAGCACCAAGGACTGCACAACTCAGATAAAATTTAGACCATCTGTGCCTGATAATGAGAAATATTGGCAGGTTTTTGACAATGATAAACAAATAGAAGACTTCTTGCAATTCAGGAATGAATTCGAACTAAACAGTTCAGGTTCAAACTGTGAAACAGACTGCAGTGAAGAAAATTTTCTTGATGAAGAAGAACCGTCTCCTGAACTTGCTAATATAAATTTGTTGTCTAGCGGACCTGAAAACAAAATAGAGATGACTGCAGAGTCAGAAACAGAGGAATTAGAAACTCTGCACTCTAAAGATGAAAGTTTGCCCAAGGGTCTGGCCCTTTTAGAAGAGCTATTCGATTTTAACGATGTGGCAAATAAACCAAAACTGGAACCTGTAGAGACTGAGGTAGAGGAGTGCAATATAGGCAGTGAGGAAAAACCGAAAATGATTAAACTGTCTAAAACTTTACCAGCTCACATTAAACTTAGATACATTGATTTGTTTAAAGAGTTTTCTGATGTTTTTGCATGGAGTTATGAAGATCTTAAATCCTATGACACTGAAATAATACAACACAAAATTCCCCTCAAAGAGAACCAAAAACCATTCAAACAGAAACTGCGCAGAATAAACCCTGTTCTGTTGCCATTGGTTGAGAAGGAGGTCATGAAAATGTATGATGCTGGTATTATTGTCCCTATTAGATATTCTGAATGGGTGTCTAATCTGGTGTCTGTTAGGAAGAAAACTGGAGAAATCAGGCTTTGTATAGACTTTAGAGACTTAAACAAGGCTTCATTAAAGGACAACTACCCTTTGCCCAAGATGGATCATATTTTGCAAAGGGTAGTAGGGTCTAGAAGAATTTCTTTGCTGGATGGCTATTCAGGGTACAATCAGATCTTAGTTTACCCTGCTGATCAATTGAAGACAACCTTTACTACACCATGGGGCACTTTCATGTATGTGAAAATGCCTTTTGGTCTAATAAACGCTGGAGCAACCTTTCAAAGAGCCATGGACATAGCTTTCTCGGAAGAACTAGGCTACTTCATCATTATCTATCTTGATGATGTTACTGTGTTTTCAAAAATAGATGAAGAGAATTTAGAACACTTAAGAAGGGTTTTCGAGAAGTGCATAAAGTTTGGGATATCTTTAAACCCCAAGAAGACACTATTTGGTCTCCAAGAAGGTAAACTTCTTGGTCAAGAAGGTAAACTTCTTGGGCACATTATTTCAGAGGAAGGTATAAAGATAGATCCCAAGAGGATCGAGGCCATATTGCAAATCTCTCATCCTCGAAACATCAAAGAGTTGCAATCTTTCATTGGGAAGATTAACTTTTTGAGAAGGTTCATCCCCAATTTAGCTGAGCTCCTTAGGAATATCACAAACATGTTAAAGAAGGAGCAAGGGGTAAAGTGGACTTTGGAAGGAAAGAAGTCCTTTGAGCTGGTGAAACAAGCATGAACCAAAACACTGGTTCTGATAAGTCTTGATTTTTCAAAGGATTTTTATATTTTCTCTTTTGCATCAGAGCACACCATAACTGCTGTCCTCTTGCAGAAAAATTCACAGGGACAGGAGCAGCCTATTGCATTCTTTAGCAAGGCATTAAGGGATGCCCCTCTGAAGTATAACATTATGGAGAAGCAAGCTTTTGCTTTGGTCAAAGCTTTGAAAGACTTTAGAGTATACATTCTTCACTCGCGCATCATTGCCTTTGTCCCCAACTCGGTTGTTAAGGATATCCTAACACAGGACCCAGATGGTAAGAGAGGTAAGTGGATTGTTGTTATCCTTGAATATGATCTAGAGATAAAACCCACTAAACTCATCAAAGGCTAAGGTCTAGCTAGATTAATGGCTGAGTCAAATTTTGAAGTTCTTGATATTAATATGATTAATGCTTTTGATGATCAAGTAGAATTCTCATCTCCAATTTTTAAAGACCATTTTATGAATTCTCCTTGGTACGCTGATATTCTTTATGTTTTGCTGAATTTGAACACACCCCCTGGTTTAACCAAGACAAAGGCAAGATTCCTTAAATTGAAAGCTGTAAACTATTGCATTATAGATGGATGTCTTTATTGGAAAAATGCAAGTGGTCTATTACTTAAATGTTTTCTTGAGTTTGATGCAGAGAATGTTAAGCACCAGTTCCATGAAGGAGAGTGTGGAGGTCATTTGTACTGGAAGACAACAGCCAACAAAATTTTGAGGGCTGGTTTATATTGGCCTACTCTTTTCCATGATGTACACAAGATGATTATAACCTATCATAAGTGTCGGCTTTTTGAAGGTAAAAGAAAGCTGTTACCCCTACCTCTGCATCCCATCACTGTTGAAGCCCCTTTTCAACAGTGGGGGCTTGACTTCATAGGAGAAATCCACCCATCATCCTCTGCCTAGCATAGATGGATTCTCACTGCCACAGACTATTTCACTAAGTGGATAGAAGCCATACCTTGTAGGAAAGCAAATGACTCTGTGATTATAAAGTTCCTTGAGACTAACATTCTCTCCAGATTTGGTTGTCCTACCAAAATCATCACTGATAATGCAGCAGCATTTGGATCAAAGAAGATGGTCGAATTCTGTCACAAGTATCAGATAACATTGGGGCATTCCACGGCTTATTACCCTCAAGGAAATGGACGTGCTGAATCCTCAGATAAGAGCTTAGTGAATATGATCAAGAAACTGTTGGAGGACAATAAGAAGTCTTGGCACACAAGGCTGGTCCATGCACTTTGGGCTGATAGATTGACTTTGAAGAAATCCATTAACATGTCACCTTTTCAGCTTGTGTATGGTATTGATGCAATTTTTCCAAATAGCCTTGGTGTACCAGTGATCAAGTTCATGCAAGAGTTGCAAACTGAAGAAAATGATATGATTAGAAGAATAAATCAGACCATTCATCTCCAACAAACTAGAGAGGAAGTTTTTGACAAAGCATTACAGAAACAGGACAACATCAAAAAGTTTTTTGACAGAAGAACAAAAGCCAGCAATTTCAAGATTGGGGACAAAGTTTTAAAGTGGGACTCAAGGAGGGAAGAAAAGGGAAAGCATGGAAAATTCAATAACCTATGGCTTGGCCCTTACTCTATCCATTCAGTTGTTGGTAATGATGCATTTCTCTTACAGGAACTGGATGGAACAGAATTGTTTGGGGGTCCTGTCAATGGCAGGATGCTTAAGCATTACTTTTCTTGATCCTTGATATGTTCTGGAAGCCTTTTTGTTTTCCTTTTTCCATTATAAATATCTCATCCACCATTGCATTTAAAGTTATGAAAAATTCCAAAAATACAAAAAAAAGAAAAGAAAGAAAAGAGGGCAGAAATGAAAAACAAGAAAGGCACAGCCCCATGCCAAAAAAGAGAAATAAATCTGAAAGTGTGCAAGCTCAAATGCCACTCCTGAAAGCCACACTTCTAGTTAGTCAAACAGCCTAATATTGACTAATTAGTTTTAAATTTTCTGCTGATAGGATAGTGAATTTGATTTGCCAAACTGTTTAATCTTGGCTTATCAGTAGATAGATTAGGATAGAAATGAAAGGTTCAAATATGCTCAAAACCTGAACCTCAGCTTCCAAGAAAAATGACTCAACTCTTTTTCAATTTCTGAGTGAAAGAAGATGTAAATCTGGTTCTAATCAGCTCAAAATCTGAACCAATTGAGAAAGAAAGAATAGCTCAAACAAAGTCAAACCAGAGCGGAAATCAAGAAAAGCAAGTGGCTCTAACAAGCTCAAAACTTGAGTCACAAACAAGAAGAAGGATGCTTCAAAATTTCAGATTTCAAGCCTTCAAATTTTTTTCAGTTTTATGCAAATTTTTGTCTATGTGCAGCTTGTCTTTATGCCATAGATCACAGCAAGTCAAATAGCTTAATCTTGACTTGACTGTTTTTCAATTTCTGTTTTAGAATTTAGAGAATGAAAATCTGTTGGAAAGTTTAATCCCAACAGATAGTAGATTAGGTAGAGAAACATATGGACTCAACTGTTTAATCTGAGTCCATGGAGAAATAAGGAGTAGAATTAGATTAGATTTCCTGTTTTTTCTAAAGAATAAAATGTTGTGTTAAGAGTTTTCCAATCCAAGTGCACTCTAATGAAGAAAAAATGTTAGATCAGTAGGATTGGGTAGGTAGAAAGCTTGTGTTGATGAAGATTCATTGTTTTTTCAATGCTGCTAACACATTTTCAGCTAGAATAAGATCATTTCAGCAAAGACAACAGCCCAAAGGATGAGGCATTGGTCAGCCTCCCAGAGAATGCAGATATGAAGTTCTTGATGCCTTCAAGAAGGCACCATCCCCAAGTGGAGCCACTGTTAGCCACCTATAATATTTTGTTATACCAAAAGGTGGCTAAATCTATTTTGAGCCTTCAAGGAACAAATTTCATTGCTAAAAGTTGTTGGCTCTTGAAGTCTCTATAAGGCCTCCTGCCTTTTTTCCTCTGTCCAAAAATTCACTGCTGTTTACATTTCATACTCTGAAATTCTGCTGAGTTCCAAGCCAAATCACTTCTGCAAAGGCCTTTTTCTCCCTCCCCCCACTTCAAAACTAACCTTCATTTGTTTCCCCTTTTTTTTTCTCCATAAAGATCCCTCTTTTTTCATGAGTTCCCTTCTTCCATTCATGAAAATCCAGTTTCTGAGGTTCAAAGACTTCTTCTTTGCCTTATCGAAAACTCTAAACCTTCCATTTCTTTTGAAAAATCCTTCAAAAATCATATTTTTCATATATGGGACTTAAGCCCCTTTCGCTGAGTCTTTAACCCCTTTTCTTCCATATGCCTACACCCTGGAACTGTGTGCTAAAAGGTTAAGGCGCTTATCGCAAATCGCAAATCGCGCGATCTATTGTAAAACTCTGATTTCTCATCGCAAAAATCTGCGATGCGATCCATCGCAAATCCGCCCGTCGCATTTTCCGCCATCGCTACTCCGCCCAATCGCATTATCGCATTTTTCACTTTTCGTTCCGTTAATTTAATCGATCCATCGCAGATATTTGCGATGCGATTTGATCGTATCGCAAATATTTGCGATGCGTTCCGCCCATCACCCCTCGCAAAATCGCATTTTCTCCCCGTCGCAGTTTCTCACCATCACATTTTCCACAATTTCGATCTCCCCGCCGGGCCCACCGTACAATACCCCCGCCATTCGAATAAAAAATGCCTTTTTCCTTTGTAAAGTTGAAAATTGTCATATGTTACAATTTAAAAAGGTTTTTCCCTTTTCATCCCGCTGCTGCATCTCCGCCGTTGATCTACGCCCTCACTCCACGATCCAACAGTCCTCCGTGCATCCTCCCACCTGACCCCTTTATATGTCATTCCACTGCTTTTTCCGCCGATTCCACACAACCACCCCAGTTTCTCCCGCACCACCTTTGGGCGGCTGGTGGTTGTTTCCCATTGCCCAGTCAAACTCCTTCCGCCGCTGACTTTCCCAATCACCCTCGACCGTCGATCATAGCGCGATCGACGGCCCAGATTTCTCCGCTCTCCCGCACGCCCTCTGATGTAGATTAGCCCATATAACGTAGGATTTCGTAACATTTGTTTGTTTTTGCAGGGTTTAATATTTTTCCGCTTAAATGAAGAAATTTTGTAAGCCGAGGATGACGATCCTCCGGCCTTCGAATACATCAGAGAAATCGACTGCAGGGTGTAGAACTATGCTGTCAACAAGGTTTCATGAGCCCTTGTTGCCGTACGCCCCTGGGAAACTTGCAAAGAATGAAGAAAACGAGGTAAAAGAGTATCCGCTGCAGGAAAGGACCATTTTTTTAGCAAAGAAATCATGGAGGAAGACCAAGAAGAGTGCTTGACAGGATTTGCATTCAAGAACAGGGTTGGAAGCACTGTAAAGTCTTCCCGAGGCCATTTAAAACACAATTGTCACAGACAGAGATATAAATGAAGCGGCCGAGGGTTCAATGTACAGAAACTAAGTCACCAGGGCAGCTTCATCAGCAGAATACTCTTCAGGACAGAGTGCCCATGCTATTTTTAATCTACGCCGTGTTCCAGAGGATTTCTCCACCTTGACCACATTCCGGTGCTGCCAGAGCATTAGTTTCACAAGTATGGGAGGCCTGAGCGTCATTATTCTGCCTTTTGTGCATTTCTACAGGCTACAGCAACAAAGTACACCCAAAGACATACCTGGAGTAATGGAAGCCTGACAAAGACTACTCCACCAACCAAAGAGTTACTTATGCAAGGAAGTCAATGCAAAACACGTCTTCAGAGTAACCCTCACATCACACAGAACCACGGAGAACAGAAAGCTCCCATAGAGTTTGATCTTTAATGAAATTCATTCAATGCAGAAGATATGTTTGTATGTTTCTTGATTGAGCCTCCCAAAGGCCCAGAAGCCATTACATATGTATTAATTGTAATGATAGATCTTTCATCAGATTTGTCCTCCTCATCCTTCTATATATACTGCTGTAGAAGCTGAGCGAGGGGTTGGTTGCAGAACTTTGAAACACATCTGAGCTTGAGATTTCTATCTGTACATAGTGTTCACTGGCCCTTGGAGCTCTGCTTGCCCTAGATTAGTTAGGTTGGAAAGTGTAGATGATTGCTGAACTATAGCATCGGACTTAAGTTGTAACTGGTTTGAAGCATCAATACAAGCCGATTTATGGGATCCTGGTCTATGTTGACGGTGATGTTATTTTCATTGTAACTTGTATCTTATTTCTGTTTTCATTTTGTTTCATGTTCTCCTGTAAAGAACAGTTTAAACAGCGTTAGGACCTACTATATATCAGTAACCTTCTCTGGCTGAAAAATATTTATTTCAATGTTTTCTTCCAAATGTGTTATTTTGGAATGATTTAATTCAGTTTAAGCGTATGAACGCTGGCGTTCCCTCATCTTATTGTTTAGCTGAATATCAGTCTTGAATGTTATGTTCAGTATTAGTTAAGTAGAAATGAACTCTGGAAGATATGGTGTGCCCTGGTCCTAGTTTCATTTCCAAAGATTATCTGAATGTTTCCCTTGGGATGTGTTAAAAGCTGGCTAGTTTAGAAGTACTTACCAGATCTTAGACCATTCTGTGTTACCTTTGTGTTTCCCCTGTTTTGTATGTTTTCTACTAAAAGTGTATCAAAGGCTGGCTAGTTTAAAAGTACTTACCAGATCCTAGTTTGCTTTCATGTCCCTCTTAAGTGTTTGTCAAAGGCTGGCTAGTTTAAAAGTACTTACCAGATCCTAGGCTGCTCTTTGTTCTGCATCTGTTTAATTTCCTTCTTGTTGTACGACTTCATTCCATAAATCAATCTTCAAAGAGATCCTAGACATAGATGACTTGCCCCATAGACCATTCTTGAACCTACTGTTTCAATTAAACCCTATTATGACTCCATAGCCCAATGGACTAAAACTTGCAATTACCTACCTTTATGGCTGAAGCTTTTTCTTTGCTTGCAACTTCTCACTTTTGAAACTCTTTGCATTCAGAACTTTCCCCTCAATCTGTTTTCATGCTCAACCATCCAAAAAACCAAACAAACCCTTGGCCTTCATAACTAGCCTAATATCATTACTCAAGCTTCAAAGACAAATCCATCTTTGTACACATTGGAGAGATCCCTCTCCGGATTCAGGAGGGCTAGATCCTAGAATCCCAAAGTTGGTTGAAACGATGTTGTTTCTGCAGTTTTAGTCTCACCAATCTGCTAAAATTACAGATTCCTAACACCTTGGTTGGACAAACTATCTGGAGCCTGGAAACAACTAGGGTTGAGTTACTAATCTTGGATCCTTGGTTGGAACAAATTATCCGGAGCCCTGGACAACTTGGGTAGAGACCAATCTGGTGATGGTTGTGATGTCCGACCGTCAGGTGGAATCACTGGTTGAGGGTTGTGGTGGTTTGGCCTCTGGAAGCGTTGCTTTTGTTTTGATTGATTTGGTTTATGAGATCCCACATTCATGCTTGGAATATCGAATGGGGGTGGCTGGGATAAGAGAGATATGGCTCAACCATGTCTATGGTCGGGTGGAATGTGGAAGTCCCAAACTTGGTTTCATTTTTCTTAAGGCAATAATAGCTATTCTTCCCTTGTATTGATGGGTAAATATGCTTGTTATTCTATGGATTATATGGTTATTACGTGTTTTCCATTTCTGTTGCTTATATGCTCGTTATGACTAAGTTTTATGATTGTGATGAAATATGGCTCTCATCATGTTTTGATTTGTAATTGAAAGAACAATGTATCTATGCCCAAATAGATTGTAATGTAGTTAATGTGTTGTAGCAACAATGCTTCTTGACGATTCTCAGATAAGTATGAGACCCCTATGCTCAGATCTATTGTTTATACTTGTATATTACATATTTCTGATATGTTTGAGGAAATTCCAATCATGGCTAGTAGGGGTCTATTCAAGTCCTTGTTTGAATATTTTCTTTTTCGCCATTGTTTCGTTGTTATATTTCATGTTTGAGCTTGTAATTGAATTCTAGGTAGTGACCTGGGCTCTGGATCTGAAAAAATACCTTAAATCCCATGGATGCGAGCACAAGTCTGATCAATTTAGTCCCTAGACACATGAATGCCTATGTCATGGGAGCATCCAAAGCCTCCCAGACACACCCATGCCTATATTGTGGGAGTGTGTGGCGTTTAAGTGGGTTAAAAACTTTGTGGTACATACGGGCTAGTTACTTGAGTGGTTGGGATGGTTTCTGGCAGTATTTTTGCTAATGTGAAAGGTTTGTATGACGCGTTTCCGTCAATTCGACTTCCTTAAGGTCACATAGGAGGTCAAATTTGATCATGGTAGCCTAACGTCACATGTTTACCCTAGTTGGCCGGTTACTTGGGTATATATGGGATGAGGGTGTTGCAATTTTTGTTGATTAAAGATCATAGTGGGTTAAGATATCTATTTAAATAATCGAATTTGAATTCCATGCAAGCTATATGATTGTCTACCCTTAATGAGTTTGAATTCAAGATTAGATACATTAAGGGAAAGGAGAGCAGGGTTGTAGATGCTCTCAGTAGCAAAGTGAAGTTGAACCATGTTTTAGTAGTGAGCTTATATGGGAAAAATTTACAGGATCGTATATTACATGCAGGACAACATGATGACTAGTACAAGGAGCTTATGCACAGGTTACAATAGGGTATAGGTGATGAGGATGTGGATTATCGTCTCATAGCAGATGGCTTGGTGATATTTAGGGACAACATCTATGTGTTGGATGAAAATGAACTCAAGAATTTTATCTTGGGAGGGTTTCACGTAAAACCATATTCAGGTCACCTAGGATATCAAAAGATGTTGAAAACATTGAATAATTTCTACCATTCACCGAATCTAAAGAAGGAAGTGGCAGAGTTTTTCGCGATATTTTTGGAATATTAGTAGGTAAAAGTAGAGTGTAAGTATCCAGGTGGGTTTCTTCAGCCTATTTTGATTCCAGAATTGAAATGGGAGGTCATTTCCATGGATTTAGCTACAGTTCTTTCGAGGACATCAAGCAACATGTTTCTGTTGGCTTGATGGGGACTAGACCCAGGTTAAAAAGTGGCTGCGCGAACCAGCAAAACCCACTATTTTTGGCCCTTTCAACAACTATCTGCTTGCACAAATCGAAGTCTCACCTGAGGCAATATAGGGGGATGATAGAACCAAGTTTCTACATCCAAAGGGACAATGGACTCTGGATTTAGGGTTTTTATTCCTTGATAGATCTTTGTAGTTATGATCAAATAATTATACAAGTGTTGTTCAACACATCTATTGAAATTACTCCCAAACTACGCGATCTTGCTTATGATCATACATAAAACAAAATAAATAATCATAAATTAGACTTCACTATGCAATCGTAGATCAGAACCCTTACTTAGAATAGATAAGCATACACAATAGTAAAGTAAAACAAATCAATAGAAACTCAGATATATCTTCAAAGGTATTTCATTAATTTCTGAGATATTTCTCATACATTCACTTTCACCCTGTGCACACAGCTGCAAACTTCCTAAGGTATCCTCACACTCAGCTGAAAACTTCCTAAGGTCTCCTCACACTTAGCTACAGGAGCCTTTCCTCTAACCCAAACACATACTTTGACTCAAAAGAGTCTTACACCCAAATTCATTTCATAAACTTCTACTTCTATTTCTCTTTTTTTTTGCTTCTATCTGGACTCCTTATATAGATTTTGCATTTACAATACCATGATCCAAAACCATGGGCAGAGTTCAACATTCACAAAATATTTGCATTATGTTACATAATAAGGGGCTTTGACCCACCCCAAAGCCCCTAAGACTCAAAATTAAATTCGTGTTGCGCGCTCCGCTTCTCGATCTGCAGAGACTTTCTCTACTTCTTTCTTTGAGGGGATCCCATATACAACATGCCCCTAACATAAAACGGTGACTCATCCCGAGTCACAAAGGTGTTGCATCATCAATATTTTATTTGGTGCCACTTAAGGCATCCTTCAATGGTGGAACTGCTTTGGCGCACTAAATTTCAATTTCTCTGACTTTGCCAAGTAGTGTCTCTATGACTTTCTTGGTTGTCTTCTACTTGAATCCTCTTTTTGTCATGCGTAGTTATTTCAAATTATTTTATACAGTTTGGGATAGTTGGATAGCTTAAGCTTCCCATTTATTAATTATTTATGTAAGTAACTACTCCCTCCTTTGCAGCTTGTTGAATTTTCCTTGTAAAACTTTACCCTCCTGGAGGTGGGTAAACCACTCCATTGTGGTACTAAACCTGGCAGGATTATGTGTCTGAGTCCTGCCTTGATCAATGCTTCTCTGACTGCTTCGAAACTGTAATCCAACATGCAATAGCTTGCTCGATGCTCTTGTAGACAATAACTATCACTTATAAATATTAGTGCACAAAGTGTTTGAATGGGGAGCGGGATCCCTAATTTATAGCGAAATTCAAATTCAAATCCCATCATCTTTTTGAGATCTTCCTCATAAATTCTGATTTGGCAGCAGATCTACCCAAATATGCCCATTAATTGCAACCCTCCCACTACTTTTAATAGGAAAGTCATTTTGCAGTCAACTGTTACTGTTCCAACAGTCACTTTTTGGACGAACTCCACTAGACTCACCCCGTTGGCGCAATCCTACCTCCCTTGGCACAATACCCTCTAGTTGTGCACATTGTCGTGTTGTCGTGTAGTAATTCTACTTCGAGGAAGCCACCCTTTGTCAGACTCGTTTTTAGTCCTACGCACACCTTCAAATAGGCGTTCATAGTTCTCCTGTCCCAACACAAACTTGTTGAATAGACATTTCCAAGAAGACTGGTTGTAACTTCCTTAGGCATGTTAACTGTGTCGCCCAATTAGACTGTATAAATGTCCCTAGCTCTTTTTTATTTCTGAATACTCCTCCGTTGACTTATTGAAAAGCCTTTGTAATATGATCCCATCCATCAGTGAAGCTCTAAGTTAACAAAAATCCTTCCATTATCTCGTCCCAATCTATAGTTCCATGGCACATCTCCGTTTCAAGATACCACTGCTGAGGTATCATATCCAAGGAATGAAAGAACATGTGGACCCACTTTGGTTGAGGTTAATTTCCCCAAGCCGTGGTCCAACAAGATAAATTCTCATGATGTTTTTTCTGACCATCATACTTCTTCATGATCTTCGTATTGACATGACCAAACCTCAGCCTTATCAATTTTCATAATTCCTTCTATCCTTCTAAAAATTCTCTGTGTGTGCCCCATTATTAGGCTGGAGTAGACCTCAATGTGAAGTCCAAAGCTTCGTATCTTTGGTGCTTAGGCACCTTTTGCTCAAATTCTTCCAAAAACCAGAAAGCATTCCCCGTTCCATCATAAAAAGGAAAGTCTGGTAATTATGATCGAACACAGCACAGGGATTTGATAATCCTGTTACATCGCTTAGTAGTTACTTCATGCAAGTGATTCTGACAATGCTCCAACTCTTCATCGGAATCTGAAACACATGAACTATCACACTCCCAACATATTTTTCCATCCGTGGTGGGATTAATCTAGTCTTCATCCTACGTAGTAAGCTTATATATCTAGTCAATATCAACATCCCTATACTCGTGTTAGACAGGCTTTATATAGCACATTCCTTCGGAAAGATCTAATGGCACAACAGCTCGGGTACCATTCTTTTCAAAGATCATCTGCCTCTTCTTCAGGTTGATTATAGTATCCATGTC
The DNA here is from genome assembly GCA_034641835.2 of Pinus albicaulis. Taxonomy (NCBI): domain Eukaryota; kingdom Viridiplantae; phylum Streptophyta; class Pinopsida; order Pinales; family Pinaceae; genus Pinus; species Pinus albicaulis. The sequence goes on from CM076572.1 coordinate 1,317,005,399, forward strand.
ATAAGCCCAGTCAAATACCAACAACGCAGGATAAATATTACTATCATCAACAATATCGATGAATTCAAAGTCGACCAATATGCCTACACCATCAATATCTACGCAAATTCCCTGCCATCGGCCCATGGGAATGATCTTCTGTTGATTTTCCATCCTTAGATGAATTGGTAACCATTGTAGCTTAAGCCTTCCCATTCATTCCCATGTCTCTTTTGGAAGAACATTGGCATCTAACCATAGATCCATTATGACTTGATCCATCTCATAATATCTAATTTGCACAGTTAACTGAATCTCCCAACTGGTTCTTTTATTGTTCTTGTACACTTTATTTACTGCATGTTATTTCAGTTGCAGATTTTACTTTCTAGCATAGTTATCTATCAGCTCCTGTAACCCTTCTATAGCCTTCTGGCCCCTTAGTAATTTCATACACATCTGCAAGAAGGATGCCAAGATGGACTAACCGGCTTCCTTTACTTTAGTATCCTCCTCACGCTTATTATTCAATGGAAATAGTTGTCTCTGCGTGGTTGATGTCGAAGCTTTAGGAGTCATAAATGTCTACTTTTCTTCCATGAATGTCTCTTTCTTGCACTGCACATTAAACCCAACATTATTATATTTATCTTTCCTTACCCATATCTTTGTCACAGTCCTCTTTTCGATCGCGTGGGTTCCTCCAGTATTCACACCATTGCGTGTTACTATGTTAATGCTAGGATCTTCTTGGTGTGGTTCAACCCTCACCATTTGTATATTTTGATTCAACTGTTGGTTGCACTTCTCTTGCATTTTATCTAACAAAATGGGACAATCTTCAATTTCATGACCAAATTCTAGACAATACTTACAGGAAGCTACACTAGGATTCTGACAATCCCTGGAAAAATGTCCTAACTATCCACGGTTGTTACATATGATCTACCCTCGTCCACAACCAACACCTCCTCCTCGACCATGCCCTCGGCCTAGGAAACCTCCTCGCACAGTTTTCGAACCTGAAGCTTCACGACCTTCTACCTGCATCATTAGATTGTAGCTCTTATAATGTTGTTCGTTGTGTCCCACTGAAATGCCGAAATTACAGAACAATTGCTTCGACGATTTGACAAACATATTCAACTCATGAAAATAGTCCATTGAATGTTGGCCTACAACTTCGCATATGCTACACCATACATGGGGCCCTACACTTGGTGTTGGCAATATGATGCAGAATGTTGTCCTTGATGGAAACCCACTGAATGAATATGAAGACATGAGAATGTTGGCATGTGTTGTCCTTGATGGCAATCCACTTGATGAAGTTATTTGTGACTTAATGGACTTAGTAAATGATGTAAATCTGATGTGATATGATGCTGAGTGTTGTCCTTGATGAACAACCCACTTGATAGAGTATTGTCCTTGAATGGAAACCCACTTGATGAAGTTGTGCTTGATAGAATATGTCTTGATGAACCTATTAAATGATGTAAATCTGATGTATCTACAGAGAGTAGAGAAGGTAATGAAGAAAGGAATTCAATATGTGCTAGATCTATGATGAAAGAGTATGTCTCGAGGCATACGCGGATACGTCTAAGTCGGCGTATGCACGTGAAAACAACGTGCCAAGTCGCGTATGGGAAAAAAGCGCTCATAAAATTTACAAAACCAGAGGTAACCACTGCAAGTGCAGACCCATTTGTATTGGGTAATGATTCGTAAAAACCTTCGTCACAAGGCCATCGGAAAAGCCTGGTTTTGGCTCATGGTATTGAAAAAGGGTAAACATATATAAAGAGAAGAAATTCATTGTGCAAATTATGAGTGTGGGTGCAAGACGTCTGAGCTTGAATGAATACTTCTCTCTAAAGTAGATCTGAATGAAAGGGTTATAATTGAATGATAGATCTGAATGCATGATGCACCAATGAAGAAAATGATGAAGAAGGGTATCTAGATCTGAAATGTATTTACTAGATCTGTTTATGGAATGTTTAGATCTGAGATGAGGCGAACATCTGTCTAAAGTAAAGGGTAAAATCTGAGTGATGTATCTGTTCTGAAGAATTGCAATGACCTAAATGTCTGAAGAACTATACGCTAGTTCGCTGCAGAAGAAGCGCGTATATACGCATCTTCGCTGAAGAGAAAGCGCATATGCATAGTGAAATTAGCTCTATAATATGTACAAAAGTATACACGGGTTTGTATGGTAGAAGGCGCGTATATACGCGGTATCAGTGAAAGGAAAGCGCGTATTCAAACTAGGGTTTGCCGAAGCATGGGGTATGAAATGTCTGATCTGTTCTGCTGTGTTACTGCTATCTGTATTATACAGTTCTGAGGTGTCTGTTTCAGTTTGGTTGTATGATTGAGCTTAAATATGTGGAGTGGGTCCAGTCTGAAAATATGATGAAACGTGACCTGCAAGTTGTGTCCTAAAGGAAGCTTTGGATCCAGTGTGAAAATTGATGAAACGTGGTCCGTAGAGGTGCTGAGGGTTGTAGCCTTCAGTCAGGGGGTTGTAGCTCCTTCCGGCCCTTCCGGGTGAGGCTGCTAAACGAGATCGGGGGGTCGTAGCTCCCTTCCGGAGAGCGTCGAAGTCGGGGGGTTGGAGCTCCCTTCCGGGGAGAGGCTGGTAAACGAGCGCGGTGGGTGCACAACGTGTTGGTAAAATCTCCTTGTTTATATGTTGTAAGATGTTTTCTCTATAATAAAATATTGAAGGCTGAGCAACTGCAGCGGTGGTTTTCTCTCGACTTGGGTTTCCACCTAAAATCATGGTGTTCATGTGTGATGCTTATGTGTGATGGTTTATTATGTTCTTACTGCACATGTTTACTGTTTATAGAACATCTAATGAATGAATGATGGAATGATATAAGTGAAGAATTAATGGCATAATTAGATCTCTGTGTATACGCTAGTTTTATGAAGGATATCCGCGTGTATATGCTAGTTGGCTTCACCAAAGTAGCGTATGGGTTTTAGAGCATGAAAAGTAAAAAGTTTTAGTTTGCCCTAAATACTGATTCACCCCCCCTCTCAGTATTTTTCCCAACATTTGGTATCAGAGCAGGTCCTTCTGCAGAAGCTTGATCGCTTGAAGGAGATCCGTCGCAATGGGAAGTATTGAAGGAGTAATGTCTATAAAGCCACCTCTATTCAATGGAAGCAATCTGATATTCTGGAATGTACGAACAAAAGCATATCTGCAAAGTCTTGGTGCAGATGTATGGGCAATCGTGGAAGAAGGTTATCAATACCCGGCAAGTATTCCTACTGATGCAGCAGAAAGGAAGAAGTATGAATTCAATGCCAAAGCAGTAAATGTCTTATTAGGAAGCATGTCTGAACCAGAATTTGATAAAGTGATGCAGCTAAATTCGGCAAAAGAAATATGGGACAGAATCATTCTGAGTTATGAAGGAGATACAAAGGTAAAAAGTGCAAAACTCCAAACTCTTAGAATTGAATATGAAAATTTGAAGATGCATAGTGATGAGAGTATTTCCCATTTCTTCTTACGTCTGGACGATATTGTAAATTGAATGAGAAATTTGGGTGAAACCATAACTGATACTACTTTGGTGGAAAAAGTCTTAAGATCCTTGACTTCAAAATTTGACTCTAAAGTTTCAGCTATTGAAGAAAGGCAAGATCTGCAAACTCTTACTATTGTTCAATTACATGGTATTATGACTACCTTTGAAATGAGACAAGGAGGTCCTTCTCAAATCAGAGAAACTGCTTTTAAGGTATCTGCAAGAGGAAAAGAAAAGGAAGTTGTCAAAGAATCCAGCTATATATCCGATGAAGAAGAAGCGAATTTCGTGAGAAAACTCCAACTAGGAATTGGAAGATTCAAAGGTAAGCTTCCTTTCAAATGTTTTGAGTGTGGAAAAGTTGGTCACTATGCTGCTAAATGTCCTTATAGAGAAAAACATGGTAAAGGGAAACAATTTGAAAAGAGAAAGAGTTATTATGCAAATGAAGATGAAGTGTCCAGTGAAGATGAAGAAGATTCTAACCATGATCTGAAAGTGCTCATGGCAAAGAAGCAAAAGAAGAAGGCTACTCGAAATAAGGAGATATCTCAGAAAACATGTATAGCAGAAATTGAAGAAGATGAATCAGATAGTGATTGGGGTCCTTGTAATAATCTTCTTTGTGCAAACAATAGTGAAGATAGTGAAAGTAAAGTTGTGGATCTAGAAGAAGTTCTCAAGATTAAAGTTGAAGAACTACAAAGTTCTTCTAATAAGCAAGAAACTATCTACAAAGAGATGATCTCTCAAATGGAAAAACAAATAGAAATGTTGAATGGACAGGTGGACAAGTATCAAAGGTTTCATACTTATGCATCCAATCGAATTAAAGAACTAGAAGCAGAAATCAACGATCTAAATGCAGATCTTGAAAAATCAAGCAAGAATAATGAAGGACTTGAAGCTGCAATCATCTCTCTGCAAGCAGATCTTGAAGTATCAAGTAAGAAGAATGAGGAACCTCTACAAACATTTGAAAAGGAAGGCCTTGAAGCAGAAATCATCTCTCTTAAAGAAGATCTGGAAAAATCAAATAAGAAGAATGAAGAGATGCAACAAACATGTGAAGAAAATGAAAATTGGTTGAAAGAAGAGATTCTAAATCTGAAGGATCAAGTAGAAGATGGAAGAAGGAAAGAAGAAAGCATGACAAAGCAATGTCAAGCCTTGGAGGTTGAGGTAAACATTCTCAAAGGTAAATTAGAAGAAAAGGTTAAACTTTTGAGGTTTCAAGATAGTACTAATATTTTGGATAATATTCTGAGTAATCAAAGGTCTCCTGCTATCAAACTTGGTCTTGGTTTCCATGAAACTGTTAAAGGAGAATCTAGCTCACAAGGAAGTGCTAAAAATTCAGAGGATGTCAATGCAAAACCTGAAGTGTTGAAAGAGACAAAAGTTCAACCAACAATGATGAAATCTCAAAGGAAATCAGTCAATAATGTTGAATGCTTTAAATGTCATAATTATGGGCATGTTGCAGCAAATTGCAGGAGCAGATCATTTCAGCCTCAAACAAACAATTCCTACATAGAAAGGTACTCTGGTTTCTTCAAAGGATATTGTTTTTCATGTAACAAGTATGGACATAAAGCAGCTGATTGTAAAAGGAGGAAGATTAGAAATACTCATTATGATTCTTATGCTTATTTCTCTGGACACATGAGATGTTATTTTTGTAACAAGTATGGACATGTAGAAAAGGAATGCAGGTTGAACAGATCTGAGAAAGTGGACAATTTTCAGCACACAGTTAGGAAGTTCAAGCAAATTTGGAAAAAGAAGGAGGACCAATCAGAAACGTAGGGAATTCTGACCCTACTGCAGTCATCTGCTTCTGAAGCTTACTTCTCTGATTGACTGCAGGAATGATGTGGGATACATTATGAGATTTAGTAATGTATCGTCACAGGGGGGAGCAATGTATGATGTCTCTCATGGTTGATTTGATTATTCTGGTTCTATGTATTTCTGACAGAGCATCTGATATGAAGAAGACAGGTACAGGAAGTACAAGTTCAGGGGGAGATGAAGGAATGTGAAAAATTTCTATGCTTCACTTTCCATACGCGGGTTCTATGAACAAAAGTCACGTATACACGCGAGTTCCAGCAGACACAATCGCGTATGCATTTATGATAAGAGAATTGGGATGACAGCTGAAGATCAGGAGCAGAGGTTCAGGGGGAGCATCAGTATGACTAATAATAATTGTAGTATTGACTCTATATCAGCTTAATTTATCAGTTCTAAATAATGATGATATGATACATGGTTTCTTATGTTAAAGATAATGGATGAGTCCTGTTTGCTTTTTGATGAAGAGCATTCGCTGAAATGAAAGTCTTATAATTCAGAGATAAGGACAGATCATACAGAGATTGTTGCTGATGACTTGCTGATGAACGTATTCAAGTTGCACAAGTTAAGGAGGAGCACTGGTTCAGGGGGAGCAGTAGGTTGAATACTAATGATTGCATTGTTGACACTATGACTGCTTATTCTTTGATACTCATTCTCAAATGATGATAACTTGGTATATGGTTTATTATGATGAGATTTTGAGCCTTGTTTGCTGATAAGTATCTTTTGTGCTCACACATGGATGAGTTGGATGTCATTTGATTCAGAAATAAGAATAGATCATGCAGAGTTTGTTACTATGGTTGAGATCTTTTCCCTACATATGTTACTTCATGTTAAATCTTAAAGATCATGGTGACATTGGACCACATGGATGATTGACTCATATTTGAAGATGTTGTTATGGTATGATAATTTCTCTTGGAAAGAATGTATTGATGCTGCAAAGAATCTGAAGGCTTGGTTACTAATGTACTTATGCTACAACCATTGGATGACGCTTGAAGACACAACTACTCTGTTCTATCTATCTGTATTCCAGGGAAGCATTCAAATATCTCAGAAAGAAGCTGAACATTGTCTTTTTCTCACAGAGGATCAGATCTGGTTAAAGTATAGAAGATGGTATTGGATACGCGGATTTCCTGAAACACAGTCGCGTATATACGCGAGTTCATGCACAGAAAACCGTGTATGTCTGATTGCTGACAAATTTCTGTTTGGGGTCAGCTCTCTTCAGCACAGCTGCAGTGCTGTTTGGTATCTCTGGTATCTCTGGTGATGTTCCAGCTCTTATAATACTGTTTCAATCTCTGATGTTTTAAAGATGCCTTGATGATTGGTTGAAAGTGTTCAGGATGCACAAAATAAGGGGGAGCCTTAGTCATAAGGAAAGGATGTTCGGATGCACATTTTCAGGGGGAGCCCTAGTCTTGCTGAGTATAATGCATTGCTGGCATTATGGTGAGTCTGAAATATGTTCTCTTTCTTGAGGACTTTTTGGTGTTGGTCTTAAATGGTCATTTTTGTAATTTGATGAAAAGGTCTTGATGAGACCCATGATGTAAAATTTTAATATTCAGTCATGTAAGGACTTGTCAAATTTGTAAACCCACTTGGTTGGGTAGCTGAGTCAAATTTTGTAAACCCACTTGGTTGGGTAGTTGAATTGAAATGTGTAAACCCACTTGGTTGGGTATTTGAGTCTCATATGTAAATCCACTTGGTTGGATCTTTGATGTAAGTATGAGTCTTGTGTGATAGGAAGTTCATAGAGTCATGTACCTCATTGAAAAATATGTTTGAAGATTCAGCATGAACTCAGGGGGAGCTTGGTCACTTCAGTATACATCAGATCTGCAGAACGCTTCTTCCACATGAGGAGAAAAGGGGGAGAGTATGTTGGTTTTGATCCACCATTTGCCCTTGATGTCAAAGGGGGAGAGTGACATGGTGTTTGAATGAAGATAATGGTGTCAAAGAATGGGGAGAGTGACATGGTGTCATTGTACTCTTAATGTACCTATCTGTTGTGGTGATCAAACACCATTGTGGTTGCCATCAAGTCCAAAGGGGGAGATTGTTGGCAATATGATGCAGAATGTTGTCCTTGATGGCAACCCACTGAATGAAGATGAAGACATGAGAATGTTGGCATGTGTTGTCCTTGATGGCAATCCACCTGATGAAGTTATTCGTGACTTAATGGACTTCGTAAATGATGTAAATCTGATGTGATATGATGCTGAGTGTTGTCCTTGATGAACAACCCACTTGATAGAGTATTTTCCTTGAATGGCAACCCACTTGATGAAGTTGTGCTTGATAGAATATGTCTTGATGAACCTATTAAATGATGTAAATCTGATGTATCTACAGAGAGTAGAGAAGGTAATGAAGAAAGGAATTCAATATGTGCTAGATCTATGATGAAAATAGTATGTCTCAAGGCATACACGGATCTGTCTAGGAGAAGTCGCGTATGCACGCGAGAAACAACGTGCCAAGTCGCGTATGGGCAAAAGCGCTCATAAAGTGCAAAACCAGGGGTAACCACCATGGTATGGACCCATTGTATTGGGTAATGATTCGTCTAAATGACCGTGTCCAGGAATACCATCAGAAGTAATGTGGTTTTGGCTCATGGTATTGATAAAAGGTAAACCTATATAAAGAGAAGAAATTCATTGTGCAAATTATGAGTGTGGGTGCAAGATGTCTGAGCTTGAATGAATACTTCTCTCTGAAGTATATCCGAATGGAAAGGGTTAAAGGTTTGATGATAGATACGAATCTATGTGCACCCGATGAAGAAAATGATGAAGAAGGAAGATCTAGATCTGAAATGTATACGTATTTGCTAGATCTATTTATGGAATGAGTAGATGCGAGATAAAGGAAAACGAACAAATACCGAGTAAAGGGTTAAATACGTAGCAGTGTATACGTTACGAAGAATTCCAATGACCTAAATGTCTGAAAGAATCCTCTGTTAGTTTTTCCCGCGGTAAGACGCGTATATATGTATCACCCCGACGATGAAGATAAAACGCATGTGTGCGGTGAAATGTGGCTACGTAATTTGTACATAAGTATACATGGGTTCAGCCCCATGGTAGAGCGCGTATATACGCTGGATTGGTGAAAGGAAAGCGCGTATGCAAACTAGGGTTTGTTGAAGCATGGGGTATGAAATGTCTGATTGGTTTTGCTGTGTTGCTGCTATCTGTATTCTACAGTTCTGAGTTGTCTGTTTCAGTTTGGTTGTATGATTGAGCTTAAATATGTGGAGTGGGTCCGGTATAAAAATATGATGAAACATGGCACCGCAAGTTGTGTCCTAAAGGCTTTGAATCCGGTGTGAAAATTGATGAAACGTGAACCATAAGTCTTTGAGAATTTAGCCTTCGGTCGGGGGGTTGTAGCTCCTTCCGGGCCCAGAAATTTGGTAGCCAGGAAATAGGGGGTCGTAGCTCCCTTCCAAGAGAGGTTGGTAAATGAGTCAGGGGGTTGGAGCTCCCTTCCAGGAGAGGCTGGTAAACGAGCGCAGGTGGGTGCCTGCGTGCTGGTAGAGTCTGCACCAGCACATATGTTGTAAGATGTTTTCTCTATAATAAAATATTGAAGGCTGAGCAACTGCAGCGGTGGTTTTCTCCCGACTTGGGTTTCCACCTAAAATCCTGGTGTTCATGTGTGATGGTTTATTCTGTTCTTACTACACATGTTTACTATTTATAGAACATCTAATGAATGAATGATGGAATGATATAAGTGAAGAATTAATGGCATAATTAGATCTCTGTGTATATGCTAGTTTTATGAAGGATATCCACATGTATACGCTAGTTGGCTTCAGCAAAGTAGCGTATGGGTTTTAGAGCATGAAAAGTAAAAAGTTTTAGTTTGCCCTAAATACTGATTCACCCCCCCTCTCAGTATTTTTCCCAACACTTGGCCCAACACTTTGTCCAATATTTAATGGACTCGACATCCCAGTGCCCAAATAGTCTCCATAAACAGGGAGCTGCTCTTTATAGTGACAGTCTTCTTTGCACTTGATACACCAAACTTCTGAACTTATATCAGATCTAACTTACTTTCCCTTCTTTAGATCCTGTAGCTCCATGTGCAAGCTCACCAACTGGGTCTGAATTTGTTGCACTTCTATGCTTGTATCAACTACTGGCAATGCTTCAAGCTTCATCGTGATCTCCAACACTTCAACCTGAGTTGCAATATTTTTTTGTGACAATGGAAATTTGAGATGAGGAAAAAATGCAACAATGAACCATTCTCTATGTAGTTCATCTAGAATCTTGAAGCTAATTTGGCTCAACAATGTCTTAAATATCTGTTCTACCTCCCACACAGTCTCAATAGCTAGTTGCTTAATCTCTATGATTTCCATGATACACTGGGACTACGACTTTGGTTTCTTGAATTCAACGTTCAACGTAGTATTCGTCTCAGCCAATGTATAATTTTCATTCGTCATAACATATTTCATGTACTAGGAAAATGTTATCTTGTAGCATAGTAACCAACTACGCTTTCATCATATTTTCATCTGTAATATTCTGCAAACTCCATATTGCTTCTGCAATAAACTAAAATTGTTCTGGATCATTTGATCCCTTGAACACATGCATCTTTGGAGGTTGGCCATGGTGAATGGGGGAGACGGAGGTGGAGGCAGAGGAACAGAATGGGATGGGATGATGATGGGGGTGGAAGGTTGGGGAATATCCATAGTGCTTTGCTGACTTTCAGATCTCAGCGACAGACTTATCGAGGTAACAATGTTGCTTTTTCCTTATTCAGACCCAAACAACAGATGATATTCATTTTCAATGTAATTACCCCAATTTGTTCTGAATCTTTTACTGCTCCATGTAGCACTAGGTCCTCTTTCTTTAGACATCAATCTGAGCGCATATGTAGTATAACCTTTTCACACAATAGAATTTTAATCTAGAACTTTAGTGATTTCAGGTACTTACCTTTATGGCCTTTGAAGAACTTATGCTCTACTTTGCTATAAGACACAAAATTCTCGATCACAAACTCAGTAATAAACCCTCCAAGGATACTATCGATCTAATAATAAACAACCCTCATGATCTCGTTATCAGTCTTTTTTCAGTTTCTTAATCAGATCTGGGGTCCACGTAGTTGGATTATTATTGAAATAACCCATTTGAGTAGCTACTCTTGATATCCACTCATACAACTAGCTAGAAAACGATGTGAAACATACATTGTACTGATATGTATAGATATACTTATGTAACCAATGTTCAATAGAGATGCGTGGATTTATATTTTCTTGCACAACAAACTCATGTTATTTTAAATCTACCCAATCTTTAATCTCTTTCTTAGATGGATTCCACATCCAAATATACCTCAGTCAGATCCTGGTCTTGCAACGGAACCATTTATTGGATTGATGGGGCATAGAACCAAGTTCAAATGTGTCTGCATGAACCAAAAAAACCCACTATTACCAACCCTTTCGACAATGATCTTCTTGTGTAGACCGAAGTCTCACCTAAGGCAATATTGGGGAATGCTAGAACCAGGCTTTTGCATCCAGATGGACAATGGAGTGTGTCTTCAAGGCTTTTCTTCCTTGATAGAGCTTCGCAGGTCTGATCTACTAATTATACAAGCACTTTTCAACACATATGTTGAACTTATTACCAAACTACACAATCTTGCTTAATCATACATAAAACAACATAAATAATCTTAACCCAAACTTTACTATGCAATTTCAGATCAGAATCCTTACTTAGCATAGATATGCATAAACAATAGTAAATTAAAACACATCAAAAGAAGCTCACATCTATCTTCAAATTTATTTCATTAATTTCTCAGATCTTTCTCATACATTCACTTTCACCCTGCGCACACAGTTGCAGGGTTTGTCCACACAACTACAAACTTCCTAAGGTCTCTGCGCACTCAGCTACAGGAGCCTTTCCTCTAACCCAAACAAAAACTCTGACTCAAAACAGTCTTACATCCAAATGCATTTCATTAAATTTATTTATTTTTCTCTCTTTTTTTACTTATATCTAGACTCCTTGTATAGATTTTGAATTTAAAATACCATAGTCCAAAACCATGGGCATAGTTCAATGTTCAAAAAATATTCCCATTACATTACATAATAAGGGGCTTTGACCCACCCCAAAGCCCGTAAGACTCAAAATGGACTTCGCGCTCCGCGGTGCACTCCTCGATCTACATAGTCTTTCTCTACTGTTTTCTTCGAGGTGATCCCATGTCCAACAGATTCTATCATGGTTGTGGTAGACATGTTGAGAAAGGTAGCTCACTTCATTCTAGCGAAGACTACTTATTCAACTAGTGAGGTAGCACATGTCTTCATTAGGGAGATCGTGAAATTTCATGGTGTTTTGAAGAATATTATGTTGGACAGAGATGCCAAGTTCACTTTCAACTTTTGGAAGGAACTGTTTGTAGGATTTGGGACAAAGTTGGCCTTCAACTTGACTTATCATCCACAAATAGATGGAAATATAAAGAGGGTCAATATGATACTGGAGGATATTATTAGGATGTATGTCATGCATCAATAGATGATATGGGAGGAGTACCTTCCATTGGTCTAGTTTGCTTATAATAATGGTTATCAAGAGTCACTAAGGATGAGTCTGTTTGAGGCACTATACGGGTGGAGTTGTAATACTCCCATCAGCTAGAGTGATCCAATGAACATGGTACTTATTGGACCGAACATGTTGTTATACATGGAATAGGAAATGAAGGATATAAAGAATAATATATAGGTAGCAAAGGATATACATACAAGTTATGCAGACTAGCACAAGGAATTTAAGGAGTTTCAAGTTGGGGAGTATGTGTATTTTTCGATCAAGCCCAAGAAGAGCCCCTTGAGGGTTGGATCATGTCCCATGTTGGCACCATGGTATTACAGGCCTTTTGATATCCTTGAGAGGATTGGAACAATGGTCTATAGACTTGCACTGCCTCTGAGAGTGAAATTCCATGATGTTTTTCATGTTTCATTGCTTAAAATATATGTAAAGGATGTTGATAATGTTGAGATTCAACAAGAAGATCATAGTGAAAATTATGCACCTACACTAGGATGGAGCCTCAAGATATTTTTAGGTGGATGTCTATTTATAGATGCATGAGAAAATTCTATTTATAGATGAGGTCTATTTATAGATGTATGTGCAAGTTATATTTATAGATTGCATGTCTATTTATAGATGCATGTCGGCTATTATTATCCCTTAACAGTAGTTGGACAATAAACAATAATATATTATCAATGAGCACTTGGAAATAGTTAACTTAAGTGGAAAAATAGTTAGCTAAAAGAATATCGAGTTGAGTGGTTGGTTGGTGGGACATGCAAGTGGACTTAGTTGTAAGTGAGTGATTCGAAGTTGTAACATAGTGGAACTGTAGTTATGAAAGTTGTAAATTAGTTTAACTCAGTTGTGCTAGTTGTAACTAAAGATACACTAGTGAGAGATCAAGTGAATTAATTATTAATTAATTCACATTCAGTGGTATCACATGCAATTGAATATTTACTACTATTAAATACATGCATGTCAGATATAGTGGAGACCCAGTTGAGATGTAGGTGAAAGGGGCATATTGAATATCATTTGTGACATTATTGGTTGTGCACATGCAACCACACACACATTGAATGTGCCCATTAGGATAGCGCAGTCCAGGAAAGCAGGATTCCATTCATTTAGAGATTGCTATCATCTGGGATTGCACTGTGGAGGCAGGCTATCTGGAGACAGTAGATTGGCTAAGGAACTTGCATATTTTTGTATGACAGTGTGAGACAGTTAGCTATTGTATTGAGAGCTATTGGAGTAGAGATTTGTATGTAATGGTTTCATGATCTATGATATAATACATAATTTAAGATAGTGGGGTTTTAAACTTTATGCTTTCCCAGTAAATTATTTGTGTTATGTGTGATTGATATTTCTTCATGATATTGTGATTGGCGATTGTGTTTTAAATTTTGAAAAGATTTTGTAGAATCGATTCTGTATTTAACAGTGGCATATAATTGTTATATTAGGAGAATCCAGGAAATACATATTTTGTATTAAATTTCTACATGGTATCAGAGCACAGGAAATTGCAATTTTGAAGAAGGAGCTGAGTTTGTTGGTGGAAAGAATTTGAATTTGTAGAAAGGCTTTCTTGGTGCTATAGCTAATTTAACATCGAAATGGATTGCAATGGCTTGAGGTTAGAGTATGCACTCAGAGGGCAACTCAAACTACACTTCTTGGAAGGACAGGATGGAGGCGGTGTTCGATGATAATGGCTTGGAAGAATTCATTGACAATGACGTTCCTAAACCCACTTCGACAGATGTTGCATTACTTGATGCATGGAAAAATAAAGTGGCAAAGGCAAGGAGGATTCTATTGGAAGGAGTAAAATACCACATTGTCTCAAGCCTTCATGGGAAATACACACCATATGCTATGTGGAAGGCTTTGACAGATATTTTCCAAAGCAGCAGTGATCGTAGGAAATTGGCACTCAAAGATAAACTCAGAAAGATCAAGATGGAAAAGGGCGACAACATTCCAAAGTATCTCATGAAGTTTGTCCAATGTCGGGATGAACTGGGGAGTGTGGGAATAATTGTTGCTGATTATGATTTGGTCAGCTTGGCTCTCTTGGGACGTTCTAAGAGTTGGCACAGTTATGAAGAATCTGTCAACGGAAAGGAAACATTTCTGGATTGGGAACGCCTGTGGTCGGATTTGGTGCAGGAGGAGTTCAGGCGGAACACCAAAGATGGCTCTTCATCAAAGCATGGTGATGAAGATGATTGTGCTTTGGCTACCAAGGCGAAGAAGGGGAAGGGAAAGAAATTCCATTCTAAATCTGAGTCTAAATGCAAGAAGCTGGATATGTCCAAGGTGAAGTGTTTTCACTGTCATGAACATGGGAATCTTGCTACTAATTGTTTGCAAAAGAAGAAGAACAAGAAGGCTACTAGAGTTATAGCTAGTGAGGCCCTTACCTCGCAATTTGAACTTGACTTCTTGATCGCATGCATGGTGTCAATTGCATTGGGATTGGTGTGGTATTTGGATAGTGGCGCTTCCTTTCACATGAAGAGAGATAAGGAAATTTTCAGTGACTTGGAGGAGAAATATATCCAAATTCATATAGAGGTGGGCGACGATGGAAGATACAGTGCGACTGGCATTGGTACCATTACCTTTTAGAGGGAGTTAGGTAAACCATTTTAATTGAAAGATGTTATGCATGTTCCAGGTTTGAAGAAAAATTTGGTCTCAGTCGTAATGTTGGAGGACAAAGGCTATGACGTTGTTTTCAGCGATGGAAAATCTTTCTTGCGACATAAAACAACGGGTTAGGCCAAGAGGATAGGGATTCAAGTTAAAAATCTCTACAAGCTAGAGGTAGATGGCTACGCTGCCATGATGGGCAAGGCAAAAAAAGTGGTGAGCCGGGATGAGGGAGAATTATGGCACAGGCGATTGGGCCATCTTCATCATGGAGCTTTGAAATTCATGTAGCAAATATCTACTAGACTTCCAATGGGAACACTTGCTCGGTTAGATCAGTGCAAGGGTTGCACCATGGGGAAGTATGTAAAGTCCACCTTTCATGAGAAGGAGAACCATGCTTTGGGGATCCTTGAGAGAGTTCACACAGACAAGTGTGGACCATTCTCGGTTGCTTCAACAGCAAGACATAAGTACTATGTTATTTTTTTTGATGAGTTTTCTCGTAAATGCTGGATCTTCTTCATGCAGAAGAAGGATCAAACATTCTCAAAGCTCTGTGAGTTTAAGGCATTAGTGGAGAAAGAGTCGGGGAAGGAAGTGAAGGCTATGAGGAGTGATAATGGTGGAGAATACATCTCTAACGAATTCAAGAACTTCTACAGCAAAGAAGGAATTCAAAGAGAACTCATAGTGCTTCAGAACGCATAGCAAAATGGGGTCACAGAGAGGAAGAACAAAACGATCATGGGTGCAGCACGAGCGATGTTGCATGATTAGGGCCTACCAATGCATTTGTGGGTGGAAGCATGCAACACCATCGTTTATGTGAAAAACCGTTGTCCTCATAGAGTACTTGGCATGAGTACACCTAAAGAAGCTTTCACTAGTAAGAAACTGGATGTTTCGCACTTTAAGATTTTTGGCTCATTTGTTTATGTGCATGTGACCAAGGACGCTAGGAAGAAGCTGGAGTCGACTGCTGAAGTTGTGATATTTGTGGGGTACATAGAAACACTTCATAATTATCGTGTGTATTTTCCAAACAGTCGAATGACTGTGATTCGACAGGACATAAAATTCGATGAAGGGAAAGCCATGCAGTGGTTGCTTGAGAGGGAGATAGAATTACATGTGGAGGAGGAATTGTTGGTTCCAAAAGATGAGTCACTAGATGTGGATCAGCCATAGGAGGAGGTTCATGGAGTGGAGGAGTCCACTCACGCAGAGACAACCATCAAGACTGGAAGAAGGCATACCACAGAAGTTGATATGATGAGACTTGATGTTGCACAGAATGTAGGAGCCCATACTTCATAGCGTAGATAAAGACAGTCTCCTGATCAATTATTAGATACATGGCTCTCATGAGAAAATGTGTTGTGAATGAGCCATATTCCTTTCAGGAAGCAGTGTAGGAGCCCACATGGGTAGATGCAATGGTGGAGGAATATGACTCCATTGTCAAAAATAGTGCTTAGGAAATTGTTCCAAGGCCGGTTGATAAATCAGTGGTAGGTTTGAGATGGATATACAAGGTAAAGCAAGTTTCTGATGGGAGTGTTGATAAATACAAGGCTAGATTTGTGGCCTGGGGCTTCTCACAGGTCGAGGGGATAGCTTATGAAGAAACCTTTGCACCTGTCGCAAGGTATTCTTCCATAAGGACCATCCTTGCTCTCTCAACGTAGATGGCCTGGTGCATTCATTAGATGGATGTGAAGACTGCGTTTCTCAATGGGATCATTGAGGAAGAGGTGTACATAGAGAAACCTAAAGAATTTTATATCTTCAGCAGTGAGTCACATGTG
Source organism: Pinus albicaulis (assembly GCA_034641835.2). NCBI lineage: Eukaryota > Viridiplantae > Streptophyta > Pinopsida > Pinales > Pinaceae > Pinus > Pinus albicaulis. The sequence continues at coordinate 1,317,021,923 of CM076572.1, forward strand.
TGCCAACTCAAAAGAGTGTTGTATGGGCTGAAGAAAACATCCCGTGCTTGGTACACTCAGATAGACAACTATTTCACCGGATTAGGCTTCACCAAAAGTGAAGCAGATGAAAACCTATACCAAATTTTTGTGGAGGGTAAGATTTTAATCATTGTTCTTTATGTTGATGATTTAATATTGTCTGGTGATGAGTAGCTGATACACTCATGCAAGGAGGACCTTGCAAAGGAGTTCGAGATGAAGGATATGGGCCTCCTTCATTATTTCCTTGGATTGGAAATATGGCAGCGAGATGGTGAAGTCGGAAAGTATGCAAGGGAAATATTGGGTAAGTTTCACATGGAGGGATGCAAACCCATGGATAATCCTCTTCCAAGAAACTCGAGGAAAGAGGATGCTAATTTTGGAGAGGTAGTGGATGCTAGTGTCTATCGACAGTTAGTGGGTTCACTAATTTTTCTAGTGAACATGAAACCAAACATTTTGCATGCAGTTAACCAGCTGAGTCAAGCGATGGTTAAGCCTACCAAGATCTTTTGTAAGGCGGGCAAGCATGCCCTGAGATACCTGAGGGGAACATCTGAGTATGGTTTATGCTACAGACAGATGGATGAGGTGAATTTGCATGCCTTCACGGATGCAGATTGGGTAGGAAGCCCATCGGACAGAAAGAGCACATCAGGGGGGATCTTTAGCATTAGATCTACAGTTGTTTCTTGGTACAACAGGAAGTAGAGATTCGTGGCACTTAATTCAGCGGAAGAAAAATACATGGCAGCGAGTCAAGCTGCATGTGAGGCTATCTGGATGAGAAAGATCTTGGTTGGTTTTTTTGGTTCTCATTTATATTCGACAATGATTTGCTGTGATAATCAAAGTTACATTAAACTCTCGATTAATCCTGTGTTTCATGATCGATCTAAGCATATAGATATCCGGTATCATCATATCAGAGATAGTGTGCAAAGGAAGATCATGTTGCTTCAGTACATTCCTATGGAAGATCAGGATATATATATTCCGATGAAGGCGCTCACTAGGAGAAAATTCGAATACCATAGAGATAGGATCGGGGTGAAGGATAATCCCTTTCTTGTTGAGAGGGAGTGTTGAGATTCAACAAGAAGATCCTAGTGAAAATTATGCACCTACACTAGGATGGAGCCTCAGGCTATTTTTAGGTGGATGTCTATTTATATATGCATGAGCAAATTCTATTTATAGATGAGTCTATTTATAGATGTATGTGCAAGTTCTATTTATAAATTGCATGTCTATTTATAGATGCATGTTGGCTATTATTATCCCTTAATATAAGTTGGAAAATAAATAATAATCTATTCTCAATGAGCACTTAGAAATAGTTAACTGAAGTGGAAAATATGTTAGCTAAAGGAATTTCTAGTTGAGTGGTTGGTTGGTGGGACATGCAAGTGGAATTAGTTGTAACCGAGTGATTCAAAGTTGTAACAGAGTTGGAAGTGTAGTTATGAAAGTTTTAAAGTAGTTTAACTCAGTTAAGTGAGTTAAACTTAGTTGTTCTAGTTGTAGCCGAAGATACACTAGTGAGAGATCAAGTGAATTAATTATTAATTAATTCACAATCAGTGGTCTCACATGCAACTGAAATTTACTACTATTAACTACATGCATGTCAGATCCAGTGGATACCCAGTTGAGATGTAGGTTAAAGGGACAGTTTGACTATCAGTTGTGACATTATCGGTTGTGCACATGCAACCACACACACATTGTATGTGCCCATGAGGATTGCACAATAAAGGAAAGCAAGATTCCATTCATTCAGGGATTTCTATTAGTTGGGATTACGCAGTGGAGGCAGGCTGTCTGGAGAGAGTAAATTGGCTAAGGAACTTGCCAATTTTTGTATGACAGTGTAGACAGTTAGCTATTGTACTGAGAGCTCTTGGAGTAGAGCTTTGTATGTAATTGTTTCATGACCCATGATATCATACATAATAGAAGATAGTGGGGTTTTTAGCTTTATGCTTTCCCGGTAAATTATCTGTGTTATGTGATTGATATTTCTTCATGATATTATGATTGGCGATTGTGTTTTAAATTCTACAAAGATTTTGTAGAAGAGATTCTGTATTTAATAGTGGCATATAATTGTTAGATCACGAGAATCCAAGAAATATATATTTTGTATTAAATTTCTACAAATAATGTTATTTATTGGTATGTATTTCAGGTGGAGTAAGAAGGATAATTCCAACCAGAACCTCAATGCATATTACCGCAGAAACATCTCATGCTCTGGAACAAAGCACTCGAGCAATTGAAAGTGTAGTGGAATCACTTGGGCCTAATGAAGCTACATGTGATATGGTTGATAATATGTGGGCTATGCATCCTTCATTGTTTTCCGGTGGAGGTAAATGAGTTTCAGTATTTCTACATATTTATGTATGGTTGTAATTGTAAATACCACAATAGCTAGGTTATAAAGCTCCAATAAGCGGTATGGTTGTCATGTATTACATGATGGTTTTTACTTTGAGTAAGATGTTATTGCAAATACTGCAACGAGCTAGGTTATAGACCTCCATAGGAAATATATTTTTCTTTTCAGCAGTTTTTTTGGGTATGGTTTAACACCGAGGATGGTGTTCCCCTAAGGGAGAGGGGTTTGTAATAACATTGGGTTAAAAGTTCATGTAATAAAAGATAATAAAGGTAAAATAATACCACGAGCAAGGGACACTTATTCCAAGTTGAATGTTGGGAAACATATCCTGGTGGGCATCACTTGTTGTATTTATGGCTAAGGGAAATTGGTAAGGGAAATGGATAAGGATCTGGAAAGGAAAAAAGGTATTTTTGGCACATTATTTATGAAAATAATGGAAATTAGGAGAAAAGGAAGGTGAAAGGTCATAGTTTGCATGCAAGGAGGAAAATGAATGAAAATAATGAAAAATTGAAGAAATTAGAGGCCTCATAAACAAAAATACCTCAGAGCATCAGTTGGTAGCTTTTGGTAAGTTTAGTGCTGGAATTTGTCTTAAGGAGGAGAAGAGAACCAGGAGGATAAGGAAAGCAAGCAAGCAAAGGATGGACAAGGAAATGAAAGAAAATAAAAGGAAAGCAATATAAGGACAAGGAAAGAAACGAAAGGAAACGATCATGCAAATTTAGCGGGAATACTTGCAGGTAACAGGTTGAATGTATGATTTCCTAGCTGGTTTTGACATGCATAGTATGTTCATGTTGGTATTTGTTTCTTTTGCTGTCATTGGCATGGATTTGTCAGGTTTTGATAGTGGATTTTAGCCTAGACTTTCCATTTCCAGATAGCCATGGTGTGATGGGATTATTTTCGGTTTGAAATTTGGATTGCCAGAATATTTTGGATCCAGGTGAGGTGGTCTCAGGAAAATTTCCAAATGCCTAGGAATCCCTTGATCGGTAATGGTGGGATACATGGTAAATCATGAGGGTAGAGACAGGAAATTTCCTCAAGGTATTGGTTAAGAAATTCTAAGGCATCCAAGCTTGGTTTGGTTTTGTGATCCTGACACTGAGTTAGGTGAGATCACGTTATGGAGAGGGTGAAAGTGGTTTATCCTCTAGATTCCCTTGGTTTTTTTTGGATTGTTTTATCCCATTAAGTCCCACATTCATGCTTGGAATATGGCATGAGGGTGATTGGATAAAAGAAATAATTGGTTCAACCAATCTATGGTCGGGTGGAACATGGAAGTCCCAAACCTAGTTGGTTTTTTCCTATGTTAATAAGAGCTAAGTTTCCATTTCTTTAATGAGGAAATGTACTTGTTATTATGTGGCTTTAATGGTTATTCTATTATTATTTTTTATTTTTTTATATGTTGGTTATAAGCATGGTTTTATGAAAGATCTTAGTCATGGTTATTTTCATGTTTTTACTTGTAACTGAATGAGTAATGAATGCAAGACCTAATTGGTGATATGACAGTTGATGTGATAAGGCAATGACCCTTCTTGTTAACCTCAGAAAATTTTCAACCCCTTATGACTAGACTTGTATTCATGACTTGTAGGTTGCATATTTACCAAGTTTTTGAAAAAAAATCAATCTCGGTTTGGGATTGTCAAGTTAAGTCCTGGTTTCCATTTTTGGATTACAAGCATTGTATCTATGTCATTCATATTCTATGTAAGTTTCATTGATTTCTGGGAAGAGACTTGAGTCCTGACCTTGAAAAACTGGCACAAAATTTAGTTTTGCTAGCATAGAACTGAGAAGAAAATTCTGTAGTTGCATGGAATCATGCCTATTGGAGTGATTGGGGACCCATAATCACATGGAGGCCTTGGAAAGGGAGCGATTGGGTCTCTAGGTCAAGGAAAAAATGAGTGGTCTCAAGGTTTGGACACCTGGAGGGGTTGGGTTACTCCTAGAGGTTATGTGGCACCTTAGGGAAGTTAGTAAGCTCTTAAGTCATCGAATCCATTTACTTAGAGTAACATAGGACATTGAGTCTTATCATAGTGACCCTCAGCTCATATTTATCCCGGGCATGCCAGTAAAAGTGGGTAAGTGTGTGAGGGGTGGTTACAATCTTGTCCAAAGTTAGTTAAAGACATGGATCATGAGTAGCAATCCCTTGTATTTCAAAAGGAGTCTTATTACAATAGGAAAATGTGTTGCTATATAAGCAAAGAGGATATTTGATTGTAGGTTCATTACATTATTAGGGGGAGCATGTACAGTTTTCAGATTTTGCTTGGCATTGGTTTGATATTTGTTTGCAGTTGGTTCTCTTGTTTCACATGTTTATGATACATGATATATTTCTATGGGTTGCATTAGTATGGTGTTGTGTATGAAAGGAGGAGTCCTTCTCTCATCTGATACATTATTGGCATTGTTATTCATTTTTGGTATGTCCCTTTTCCATTGATGTCAAAGGGGGAGATAATTTAGATGGATAAAGTTGCAGTTTTAGTGTATGCAGATCAACCTCACATGTTTTTGAGGTTGAGATCAATGCCAAAGGGGGAGTTTGTTGGAAATTTAGTGTTGGAATTGATGTCAATAGGTTCATGTTACTACATATTCTAGTGATGGATGCTTGGCTTGATGGTCTTGTTAGTTGGCATTGATATCAACATACTTCTGACTAAACTGAGTGGAGATGATGCTGCATAATGGATATGGTTTGGAGGTTGAGAAGATATGGGCATGTAGTGTTGAAGAAGCTATTTCTACAGGAGGTTGGAGTACTTCTCTAGGTGTTGCACATGTCTCCACATGTATTTTATACATTGGATATGTTGATACATGTGTTGAGTTGTGGTTGTTTGTGTTGGATATGCCTCTATCAATGTTGGATGAAGTTGTTTGACATGTTGTTGCTACTGCAAGAGCTTGGAGATGCTACTACATGAGTTGGAGACGTTGCTATAGGTATTGGAGATGTTTAAATAGTTTGTGGTTGTTACTTGAGAAGATGGAGATGCCTCTATAAGTGCTGACAACATTTGTATGACATGTTTTTGTTCCTACATGAGTTAGAGATGCTGCTACAAGAGTTAGATATGATGCTACAGGTGTTGAAGATGTTTAGAGAGCTTGTGGTTGTTGCTTGAGGAGATGGAGGTGTTGGTATTGATACTAAGGTTGGAAGAATAGGTCTTGAATGTCACTGACTTGTTCTTATCCCATTTCATCAGCTGCATACTTGACACAAAGGTTTGGATGAGTGATCAAATGCTGAAGAAGGTGTTCCATCAGTTGGCAAAGTTTCTTGAATCAAGATCCATTGGTTTTCTTCATCCTTAGCCCTAGTCGCATGGAGCCAAGTCTGTGGGAGTGACTCAAAAGCTCCACTCGTATGTATACAAGCCTATGGGAGAATCTGTGATGTTCTAGTCAAATGGTGACATTTTCATGCATGCATCCAAGCATTTGCATGATTTTTTCTTCAGATTTCTCATTCAGATCAACTAATTTTTTTATTGTGGCAACATTCTTGTTCAAATTTTTTTGGTTTATGGCCGGAAAAGTTTGTGGGACCTAGAGACGTTGTTTAAATTTGAAAATATCAAAAATGAAAGTGGAGTTAGTGGTTTATAGAGTCAATGAGCTAAATCTAGATCAAATCAAGCATATGAATGGAGTTGTGAAGCCCAATAGTTCTGTGTAATTAATGAGTTGAGCACTTGAGTTCATCTACCTATTGGAGGAATCCCAATGCTAATATGGTTGAGTCTTTTATGTGTTGAGTGAGTGTGGAGGATTGTTTGCAAGTTACATGTGTTGTCTAGTGCAAAATTTCTGAAGCAGTTTGCAATTTTAGCAGTAGTGAGTTGAAGTATGTTTCAGCCATTATATTTATGTAGTGAGTGAGGCGTTGATGTGTGGATTGGAGTAGTGTTTTGAGGATATTGTTTTACAGCTGGTGTGGAGTTTTTGATTGCAGATAGTGTTGCATATTTTCTATTTCATTTTGTTCTTTGATGTTATGTTTTGTAGTGCTCATGTTGAGTTGTTCTTAGTTCTAGTCTGAAACATTTTGAAATGAGAAACACATATAGGAGTGGATTTGGGCGACTCAGGTGAAATTGATATAAGTGAGTAATTTTCTCACTCCAATGGTGGTTGGATATCTCAATAGAAACTGGGTAAGGCTCATTGGTCATGGTGGCTTCTAGCAGATTGGAGTCTGTAGATTTGATTGATAGTTTAAAAGTAACCGAGTGAGGATCGTTGATCATGGTCACTTTCAGCTGATGGTAGTTCATATATCCGCATGAGAAATAATATCCATTTGATAGTAGCCATATTATATATCTATATAAATAATTTTCTTGACATAATAGAATTTGAGTAGCTCAACAACAACAAAGTGGTGTTTTTCTTGAGGAAGGGTTTTCCACCATACATACTTGTGTCTTTTGTGTTGAATGATTGCATGGTTTTACTTGTGTTTGATGCTCTAATATTTTCTTATGTGATTCAGTTTTTGCATGTTTAAATAGATCAATATTTGGAGAAAATGTTTATATGTGCTCTCACTACTGGTTCACCCCCCTCTTATTAGTGATCTAGTTTCCAAAAATTGGTATTAGAGCGGTGCTCTCAACTGCAACTTGCTCGCTGAAGAGTGGATCTTGGAGTTTTTGGCATATTTTTGCAAATTTTCTGAAATGGATCAACAAGGAATTCCAGTACTTCACAAAGGTAAATTTGCAACTTGGAGAGAAAATTTGGATTCATATTTTTTGTCCATTGATGAAGATATTTTGTTATCGGTTGAGTATGGAATTAAAGATAAATCTAATGATTTGGCTAGAAATATTATTTTGAATAATATTTCAAAATATCATGCCAAGTTTGTGAAGCATTGTGAGACTCCCAAAGAAATGTTGGATAAGTTGTAGAACTTGTATCTTGGAGGAAAATTTCATTTTTCAGAAATGGAGGAAAATGCAAAGGATTCTAATTTTATTACAGTAACTAAACAATCCTCCTCACAATAAAATTAAGGAACTAGTGATTGAAGTGATAGATCTAGCACTAGTTGCAAAAATGATGAGAAATACAAGGTAAAGGCACTATAAGCTGAGATTGAAAGACTCATGGCAGAACAGAAAGATCAATAGATTTTGCTACAAATATTTGATGAAAAGGAGTGTGAAATACATAAAAGAAATTTCAAATCTGAAATTTTAGTTGGAAAAGGAATTAAGATTGAAATCGAAATGAGAAAGCAATACAATGAGCTAGAGGATGAATTTCAGAAATTAAAGGGTGAATCAATTTATGCAAGAGAATTAGTAAAGATCAGATCTAAGGATCAAGCATAAAAAATAAAATCATAAATGATTAGAGAAGCCAATGGTAGCAATAAAATGAAGAATCAACAACAAAATCACCAACCATGCATGAAGTAGAAAAATAAGAGAAGGAGGCCAAGAAGAAGAATAGAATTGGAAAATGCTAGAAGTGTGGAGTTCGTGGAAACAGAAAAATAACTTGTAGTAATGGAGAGATCAAACTATCTCATCAAAAGGAGCATCCAAAGAATAAGAAAAATCAAGAATGCATGCAAAGGAAATTTCTATCATTCAGGTATAATAGTCAATTTTATGGTTATTTTTTCTCATGCAATGATTTTGACAATAGGGCTATTAATTTTTGGGCACATGTAAGGAGTACAAATCATATTAATAGAATAAATCAACCTATTACTATATTCATTGGTCAAATTAGACCTTTTGTGTGTGACAATATGTTGGAGCAGGATCCCCCAACGACTGTGAATTGGGACAATTTGAAATACTTTGTATAATTTTGGCATATTTTAGTCTAACGCAGGGGTTTTGGGGTGGGTCAAAGTCCCAAAAGCATTGTAACGGGTCAAAGGGTAGACCTAGAGTCTACAAACCATGGTTTGCGGACCACAGGAAAGATTAGGCTAGATTATATAAATAGAAGGACATTTGAATTGTAAGAGAGACTAAGAATGAAAAGAGATTGATGCTAAGTGTGAATTGGTAGATCTGGTTAGGGTTGTTGGGTAAGGACTCCTGCTGCTGTGTGTGCGGACCCATAGATACCCCGCCTTCAAGGCCACGTAAGGGTAAGAACTCACCCGAAGCCCCGCCAGAAGAAAATATGGCGGCACACTTGAAACTACCTACCTTCAAAGGTGCGCGGGATGAGGATATGGACTGATTTTGGTTTGTTGCAGATTCAGTAAGGACCACGCAAAATGTGGCAAGTGATACTATGAAGAGGGTGCAGCTATCCCTAGCCTTCGAAGAGAGAGTTCTGGACTGGTATATGCGATACATATCTCAAAATGGGAGCGCATCTATTCAAGATATTAAGGACGCTTTGAAACAACAGTTCCGAAAGCCTAAGTCCTAATCTCAGATAGTAGCAGACGTAAAAGATTTCAAGCAAGGAACGATTGAGTCTGTATGGGGGCCTGATCAGTGACTGAAGAAAGCAATCCAAGAAGGAGGATTTAAGTATGACGACAGACAACATATGGAATGGTTCATCACTATGTTGTTGCCTCACCTACGCGTACCTATGAGTCACCAAACTTTCGAATCACAGGAAAAAGCTTTGGAAGTCACTATTGTTGGCTCGAGGGGTCCTGACCCAGGTTTGGTAGGCAAGGTTTTCCAACAAACCCCTATACCATTGGCCCTTTCGACAGTGACTTGCTTTCGCAGGTCAAAGTCTCACCCGAAGTAGTATGAGTGGGTGTTGGAACTAGATTTCCACACCCTGAGAAAGGATGGGTAAAGCAAGCAGAGCAGAGCTAGATCCTCTAATCCCTGATTACTTTATTCTACGTAGAGTTAAGTAAGGCTCTATTCGCATCCACGTGCACTAGATCTATAGTTATACGCTCGTTATACCATCAACACAGTAGTACATAAACATAATATAACAGATCTAGATCCAAAAACACAGTACACAGATCTTTCGCAGCTTAAGGATAGAAAACGCACATTAAAACAATTATCAGTAATTCATATAACAATACTCACAAAATTAGTTCTCTAACAATCTTCTGCATTCATTCATTCATCAATTCTTCCTTACAATTCCAATTCCCTTCCCAACCTGCACACACAGCAGATGGGTCTGCACACAGTTGGACTAGGATCTCCGCACACACAACCAACAGGAGTCCATTCCCCAAAGCCCAAACAAATAGATTAAACAACATATCGCATCAATAGCTCATCAATTCTTATCCTTTACGATACAAAATACATCTCTATTTATAACAATTTATCCTTGACTTTCCTATGGTCCGCGACCCATGGTTTTTGGACCCCTAGTTTACCCTTTGACCCATTACAATGCATTTGGGGCTTTGACTCATCCCAAAACCCCTACGCTATACTAAATATAATAAAAAATAATCAAAATGGACTAGTTTCGCAGCTTGTTAGGAGACCCCATTCCAACAGCTATGAAACTAGAAGCTACGCCCAGAGAAGATACTTCGTTTGGAGTACAACAAATTCAGGAGCAGCTCGGGGCAATGCACATGGAAATTTAGAACCTACGAAAGGAACGAGGGAAGGAAGCTAGCACAGATCTATGATGCATACGATGATGGGTATCTAGTCATACAAAGGATCAATGCCCGTTGTTGGCAGACAACCTGCAGGCAGGAGGATCCAGTCCGCTGCATCCAGGATCAAGCGGAGGACCTAGCCCATTGCGTCCAGCCTCAAGTGGACCTGCATTGTGGTGTGATGATTGCCGCTTAGTAGGGCTGCATGATACCCGTCTAGGTGCGTACGTCCTAGAACTGAAGCAACAATGGTGTGGGTTCTGTCATTCGGTAGGACATGATGAGCAGAACTGTCAAACTTATGAACTAATGATAGATCAAGGCAACTTGTATAGGGTACAATCAGACCCTGTGTCACCAAGACCACCCGTGGGTGTAGGAGGCTCCCCATCAAGGGGTAGGGGAGGAGTTCAAGGTGGAAGTGCAGGACGAGGACGAGGACAACTGATCTGTTATAACTGTGGAGAAATAGGACACTTTGCAAGAGACTGTCCGAACCCAACAAGGCAGTCCTGCCAATACTGCTGACAACTTGACCATGCAATTGAAGACTTTCCTAGCTTGATAGCAAAGATGTGGGAGAAGCAGCCAACACCTATGCAGAATGTGCAGAGGGTTAAGACTGAGCTGTGAGACAAATATCCTAGTGTGAATACCATAACACGCAGTGGAATGGATGCTGGAGGGCCTGAGGAAAGGATTGCGTCTGAAATTCTTATCCGGAAAGCGGTTAGTAAACAGGGAAGGTTGGACCTAAAAAGGGAGAGAGAAACCTATGTCGTAGCTCACAAAGATTTTGCTGAGATGGAAGCACCTAAGTCGTAGTCATCTACGAACCCTTGGACGGATGATGAGATCAGACCATTCCTGCAGGTGTGTATGAAGCTGCTGCGCAACCAACGGGTTAAAGAAAAAATTCAAGCATTGATGGATAACTGCGTAGCGCAGCCCCATCTACCTCTGGAAGTCAAAGATGTGCACAAACTAGGCGGATATAAGAGACACACTGGTAGGGAGATGAGATTAACTTCCCAGATCAGTGATTATGAAATGAATCAGGTTGTCTTAGACTTGGGGTCAGATGTGAATGTGCTACCTAAAAAAACTTGGCAGCAAATGGGAGAACCCAAATTGGAGTGGTCCAATATCCAGCTACATATAGCCAATCAACAAAAGATTATACCTTTGGGGAGACTATCAAAGATCATGGTAGATATCGCAGGGGTCAAGGTCCGACCTAATTTTGAGGTAATTCAGATCATGGAAGATGTCGACCCATGCCCTGCGCTCTTAGGACTGGACTGGGCCATAAATATGGGTGGTATCATCAACCTCAAAAAGAGAAGCATGGTGTTTGAGAATAAATGTACAAGGGTTATAGTACCATTAGATATTGCGGAAGGTAAGTGATACACAGAGCTAGTGCGTGGTGAAGAAGAGGTGGATCACATTTACAAGTTGACTGCCCGAGACGAAGATTGGATCAACCCCATGGTAGAAGGAGTACTCTACTAGGAAACACACAGTGAATGCTTCTCTGACTCTGATGGGGAGATGGAGAATTGGAAAAACCGATTGCACGATGCCTCGGTGCTGCAATGTCTTCGAGTCACAAGGGACTTTCTCTGCATTTCCTCAGAGGTAAGAAATCTACCCCACTTTGATGAATTTGGTAGCATTAAGGAATTCCTGAGAATATTTGAAGCTGAGGTTACGAGAGAGCAGAGGCTATAGGCCCTTAATCTAGCTATGTGAGGAACACCTGCGTGATGGTGGGACACCCACAAGGGGGCATTCCAGGATTGGGAGGAATGTCAGGATATGATGATCTTGCGGTTTGCACCCCCCACTGACGTATGCACCAAGACGTTCCTTGGGCTAGGAAATCCCCACGAGCATCTGCTCACTTGGATGGACAAATGGTACGACATGACTACAGAAGAGCGGGTTCATCTGTTTATTCATGCATTGGGACCTATTCCTGTCGCATGGTACATAGATGCAGAGCTACATCATCGCACTCGCCACTGGGAAACATTAAAAGATGACTTTATAGGAATGTTTGGGCTAGTTGGGGGAACGGAGGTGCTCGATGAAGCTCTACAGGACATAGATGATTTCTTATTTAATGACTCGCGCCCTTATGTAGCACTGGAGGCCCTGACATGGGAAGTGCAGATGTAGGACATAGTCCACTGTCGTAGTTTGGCGATAGAAGAAGAGGAAGATAATCCTCGGAACGTCTCTATCCCAGAATCCGAGGGGGAACGTACAGTTACTGGATCTCTGCTGCAAAATATTGACATTACCTAGCCTCTCAAGCTACACAAAACTAATATTGGGACAGAAGAACATCCTAAATTGGATAATATTGGGGACTACTGGGACGAAGGTACCGTAGGCAAGATTGCAGAGCTACTTACAAAATATTAGGACTTATTCCCAACAAAGTTTTCCGAGCTCAAGGGAATCATGGGAGACCTAGGCATTATGCACATCACTCTGAAACCAGAGGCACGTCTTGTAAAGTAGTGGCCTTACCGGCTGAACCCCAAATATAAGCAAAAGGTAAAAGAAGAACTTGACAAAATGCTCGTTGCAGGTATCATTAAATTGGTCGAACAATCTGATTGGGTAAGTCCAATGGTCATCCAGGAGAAGAAAACAAAGGGGGAGATATGAATCTGCATGGACCTATGCGAGTTAAGCGACGCCTGTGTACATGACCCCTTCCCTACGTTGTTCTCAGATGAAATCCTTGACAGCATGGGTGGACAGGAAGCATATTCCTTCACCGATGGGTTCTCAGGATACCACCAGATCAGAATCGTACCTGAAGATCGCAGTAAGAATACGTTCGCCACTGAATGGGGATCCTTTCAGTATAAAGTCATGCCATTTTGTCTCAAGAATGCACTTGCTATCTTCTCAAGAGTAGTAGTTTCCGTGTTCAAAGAATTCATACATAAGTTTCTAGAAGTTTATTTCGATGACTGGACTGTATTTGGCTTGGTGAAGGAGCATGTATCCAACCTGCACATGATGTTGGATGCCTATCAAAAGCACCAGATTTCTTTTAATATCAAGAAATGTATCTTTTGCGTACCTTTTGGAATCTTTCTTGGACACATCGTATGCTGACAGGGGCTGATGGTTGACCCTGCGAAGGTCACAGTGATCATAAACCTAACGGTTCCAACAACGGAGAAACGGTTGCATTCGATTCGTGGGCACTCAGGCTACTACAGGAAGTTCATTCAGGGGTACGCACTGATCATAACACCTATGGAAAAACTGCTCAAAAAGGATGTTTCATTTTTTTGGAATGATGAATGTCAGAAGAGTTTTGAGCTACGCAAAAAAAAAAGGTCTCTGCATCCATACTAATATTTCCCGATTGGACAAAGGAATTTCATGTTCATGTGGATGCATCAGGGATTGCCTTAGGAGTTTTCCTAACACAGCCTGGGGAAGGAGATATTGATCACCCGGTTGCCTTTGGTAGTAGAAAACTCTCTGGCAGGGAGCACAACTACTCCACAACCGAATAAGAGGGACTAGCTATGGTATACACATTACAGAAATATTGGCACTATCTATTAGGAGGGCACTTTAAAATTTTTATGGATCATTAGGCTCTAAAATACCTTGTGAACAAGCCTGTGTTGGGGGGGAAGATTTGCAGATGGCTGTTTCTATTTCAGGAACATGATTTTGAAATCATAGTCAAGCCAGGGAGGCTAAATGCGGGATCGAATCATTTGTCCCACATTGAGATGGGTTAAGAACCTACTAACTTAGAGGAAGGACTACCAGACGCACAGCTGTTCGCCATTAAGATCATTGACAGACACTTCACTGATATCATTATGTTCCTGACTATAGGCTTGGCCCCGGTAGACTATTCGGTACAACAAAAGAAGGAGTTGGTTACTCGGGCGGTAGAATTTTCTATCATCGCAGGCCACTTATATAAACTAGGAGCTGATGAAGTACTGTGCAGGTATGTTCTAGAATATGAAAGGCACGCCGTCTTGGCAGAGGCTCACGAAGGCATCGCAGGAGGTCACTACACAGGAAAGGCAATGGCACAAAATATCTTGAGAGCTAGGTTATGGTGGCCTACCCTACATCATGATTCTCACGACAATTATAAATCTTGCTTTACGTGCCAGCGGACAGGACAACCATCACAAAGAGATGAGATTCCATTGTAACCACAAATAGCTTTGCAAGCCTTTGACAAATGGGCCATTTATTTTGTAGGACCAATCAATCCTCCAGGCAAAAAGACGGGTGCACGCTACATTATTACCGCCACTGATTATGTCACTTGATGGGCCGAAGCACAAGCAGTGAAGGATTCTACTGTAGACACTGCTGTGCACTTCATCTTTGAGAAAATTATAACCAGATTTGGATGTCCAAAGATCCTAATGAGCGATAGAGGTACGGACTTCGTTAATGAAACAATACAAGCCTTGAATGAGGAATTCCAGATTCATCACACGAAGAGCACAACATATCATCCACAAGCAAATGGGGCAGTCAAGGCTTTCAACAAAATCTTAGAGCAGTTGCTAACCAAGGTCTACAATGCTGATCGCAGTGATTGGGACGTGCGCATCCCCTTTGTTCTTTAGGCCTATCAGACGACCTACAAAAAGCTAATAGGAAGGACCCCCTTTCGGGTGGTCTATGGCAAAGAGGCCATTATGCCAATGGAATACATTGTTCCTAGTCTACGTATCGCAACTTTTAAACATGGCAGAACCTGACATCATGGAGGAGCATCTTGCACAACTTATGGCGTTGGAAGAAGATCGGTTCATTGCTAACTTTCATCAGCAGGTTCAGAAGGCTTGCGATAAATCTTGGCACGATCGACATATTTGCCAAAAGACATTCGTAGAAGGCGACCTGGTCCTATTGTACGATAGCCAGTTTGCGAAACACCTAGGGAAATTCCGATAGCACTAGCTTGGTCCCTACATTGTTAAGGAAATCACGGATGGTGGAGTGGTCAGGTTAGCTACCCTGCGTGGTGATGTGTTACCATGGTATATCAATGGTAGTCGACTCAAACCATACAGGGTTAAATGACTATATGGCTGGAATAGCTGTCTCACGCAGGATTGGCTCACTAAGGATGGGCGCTGAGGCACGCATGGGATATGCACACTGGTCAGGATGATCAAGCAGCTTCCAGGAAAATTGGCAGACCCACAATCACAATGACTCGGGACAAGTCATAAGATTTTGTTGGGGGACTATTGGAGCAGGATCCCCCAACGGCTGCGAATTAGGACAATTTTGAAGTACTTTGTATAATTTTGGTATATTTGAGTCTAGCGCAGGGGTTTTGGGGTGGGTCAAAGCCTCGAAGGCATTGTAACGGGTCAAAGGGTAGACCTAGAGTCTACAAACCATGGTTTGCAGACCACAGAAAATATTAGGCTATATTGTTATAAATAGAAGGACATTTGAATTGTAAGAGTGTAGAAATTTGCTGAATAATGAAGATTTATCCATTGATATTATCCTGGTCACACACTAATTTGAATTCATATGCAACACATAATCTCTTCTACAATTAATCGTCGCATGCGGAAAAAAAACAAGCGATCATAAGAACATTAAATCATCACACACATAGAACGCAGTACGTATGGGGAAAGCCTATAGCTGAAAACCCCTCAGCTATTTTTTATATTATATGGAAGAGAACATGTAACAATATCAATACAATACTCCTCACAAGTACTCAGTACTATCTCATAAAGTTACACACAAACTAGCTTTGTTTTGAACAAGTCACAGGTTCAAAACTCATCCACTATTTGCCCTGCCTCTACTGCGCAATCCAAGTTGGTAGAATAGGAGATCCTAGTTCGAATCCCACTGGCTTGATCTGCGCAATTCTCATTGGCAATTTCCTCCAATTCTTGTGCAAATCTCATGCACAACTAATGTCACAACTGATAGCTTAACTCACCCTTTCATCTACCTCTAACACCTGTCTTCACTGAACTGTCCATGCACTGAGTTAACTGATGTGTTCTTTAGTTGAATAATGAGTTAATAATTAGTGAATTAAATAATATTTAATTCACTCAACTCATCTCTGGTGTATTAGCCAGTTAAACTAAATACAACTAGTTCAACTAGTTAACTGGAACACAATCTCCATTAACTCCTCAATCAACTCCACCAAAACTCTGCCACATGAGTCTAACTGAAGTCTATCATGCAGTAGCTCAACAAAACACATGGGAATAGCGTAAATCCTCATGTCAGCTGCATGCCCCACATCCGAGGGTCAAACTGAAGTGCGCCAAGAGAGTAAACTGAAGTTTAGAGTCCAAATATTATTAAGGGTAAATAATATTTGACTGTTCTATTTTTAGCTCGACAGTCTAAAAATAGAAACCACCTGAATGTCTAAAAATAGAGATCCATCTATTTTTACCAACTCTACCAATTATCCAAGAATAGCAACCTACAACTCCTAGACCATGCTCCATATGTCTAAAAATAGACATAGTCTAAAAATAGACTTTGCGCCAAAAATAGCCTGCGGGCCCACTTAGTGAAGGCGACTTCATTTCACTAAGCTCCATCATCTTGCTGCATTTTCAACAAAGAGAGACTAAGAATGAAAAGAGATTGATGCTAAGTGTGAATTGATAGATCTGGTTAGGGTTGTTGGGTAAGGACTCTTGCTGCTGTGTGTGCGGAGGGCCTCTATCCTGCTGTGTGCGGACCCTGCTGCTGTGTGCACAGGTTGGGTTTTGGGGTATTGTAAGTAGATCTGAAGGATTAATGAATGCGAAGGGTTGCTAAAGTATTTGAATCTATTGAGCTTACTGTTGATGTGAATCTCTGATATCTGTTATGTTATGCATGTTTCTGCATTGAGCTACAAAATTAACTGTGTTATTTGCTTCTGTTGCGCGAACATCTGATCTAGATTTGTTCTGTTATATTTTATGCAAGAATAACTGTAATAGCTGCGCTACTGTTTTAGGAGTTTATGATATATTTATTACATTAATTATAATTGGTACTGCACACGTGGATGCGAAGGGAATCTATAGATCTGGTTCTGGGATATACGATCTGGTCATTGTAAAGATGAACACAGCTTTGCTTGACTTACCTACCCTCTCCCAGGGTGCGGAAACCTGGTTCCAGCACCCACCCATACTGCTTCGGGTGAGACTTTGGCCAGGACCCCTCGAGCCAATACAATATTAGCCATAAGGCCAAGGATTGAAATTTTCCCATGTGTTTCAAGAGATCCAATTATAAAGAAGAGAATATGCATGGACAAATGCATAAGAAGAAGAATGACCAACAAATGAAAGTATGGAGGATAATAGAGAAGCAAGGAATTCCCACCAAAAAATGAGGCCTACATGATCTTAGGGGGAGTATATGGTTGTAACATGACTTGCATTCAAATCCTTATTTATGAAACCATATCATATAGTGTTAAAGTAGATAAATACACATTTTTGGAGATGAATAATTTCAGGGGGTGTTCATGAGGTTTGAAGTGTATTTTCATTTCAAATATATTCTATTGTAGTTTGAGTTTAGTTGGATAATCCATGTGTATATGTTGATATTTATATAGAAGCTACATGTTTTTGTTTTTATTGATGCTAATGATGATATGGAAGCTATGTAGTATTCATATATGCATTTTCTAGGTGTAAGGAAGTTCACACATTCAGGGGGAGATTTTGTGCTTCCAATTGGACTTGCATATTATTGGCATCATGCTCACTTTGGAGGAGTTTTATTGTGCTTATTTATCATGAGTTCCTTGTATGAATGAAGTTTTTACTGTCATTGACATATAGTAGAAAGATAATATGTTTTTCATGGTGTAGCTGATGTTTATGTCATATGTTGTCATGCATGTGTAGCTTTTATGGAGATGAAATGCTATATTGGAGATAGTTTATCTAGAGTATGCATTTTTCTTTTGATTTTTTCTATTCTAGATGTATCATGTTACTGCTCATATGTTCCTGGATGGATGAGACATGAGGAAGATGATTGTCATTTCTCATCATAGTTTGATTCATGTTGATAAATGACATATCATATACTCATGATGCTTTATATTGTTTCTCATATATGGAGTATATATGTTGTTTCCCGTGATCATTTGTTGTTTCTAATATTTTTCTTATGCGTCATAGGTGATATGTTGATCACCTATGATGAGGTTATGCATTTGTTGTTGTTCATGATGTTTTAGCATGATGGATGTTGTTGCTAGGTCTTTGTACTTATGGAGATATTGCACATACTACTAGTGTTTTTGTTTATAGTTATTGATATGTTGCTTAGAATTTGAGATGATGATACTTTAAGTTGATGATTGATGAGCCTCATGTTGATGTGGATATATTTGATGTTGTTATTATGACATATTTCTATATTGTCGCTACTGGTTGATTTTGTTGATGATACACATATGGGGCATAGTGGATGCTAATGATTATCTTTATTTTACGGTAGGATATTCATTGTTGGGATGGTGGTGGCAAAGATGTTGAGTGGAATTGCACTAGCACATGGTTTGGGTAGTGCTCCTATTATTGATTATACATATGGAGAGCTTATGTCATAGCTTATGGAGGCCATGTATCTCATGTTATTTCATTTTTTTTTTGGGCATGCATTGATGAGAGAAAATTTATGTGCATATGTAAAAGATATGTACTATCATTGTATAATATTTTAGGCTCATTACTCGTGGAGAGACCCATGGTTTCTAGTATGTCTTATCATTAGTTATGTATGGGTTAATGGGATTCCAAGTCATGTTTCATCTTGTATATATTTGATGTAGCCCCATTTCATTGGGTGCATGATGTAAACTTAGGTTCATAGAATCATGGTTGGTCATAGGTGTAGAGGTGTCATATGTTAGTCCTATTTACTTGTCACAATTATGTATTTGCTCCATGAAGCATTCTATGTATTACACTTCATGGTATATTTTGTCCAATATTAGTTTGAGATATTGATCATGGGTAACAGTCTCTTGAATTTTGCAAGGAGGATTATTACAGTAGGCGTATGTGTTTCTACAACAACAAAGAGAGTATGTGATTTTAGCTCCATTACATGCTTAGGGGGAGAATGTTTGTTTTTCAAAGTTTCATGGGATTTATTTTACATTTGTTGGCAGTTGGTTCTCTTCTTTCACATGCCTATCATGCATGATATATTTCTATGGGTTGCATCAGTATGGTGTTATGTATGACAAGGGGGTTCCTTCTCTCATCCAATACATTATTCACATTGTTCTTCAATGTTGGTATGCCCCTTTGCCATTGATTTCAAAGGGGGAGAGAATTTGAATTAATAGAGTTGCAGTTTCATTGTATGGAGATCAACCTCACATGTTGTTGAGGTTGAAATCAATGCCAAAAGGGAATTTGTTGGCATTGATGTCAGTAAGTTCATTGTTTTGCATATGCTGGTGATGAATGCTTGGCTTGATGGTATTGTTAGTTGTCATTGATGTCGTTAGCACTGGAATCAACACTTGGACTGCTTCAAGTGCTTGACTAGTCACATCCTAAGCTCTATGGAAATTAAATGATTTGAATTATATAATTAGTAAGTGGTTAAAGCTCTCAATCACTGAAAAGGGTTTCAGAAAAATTCACTGTCACACCAATAAGGGTATTTAGGCCTGATATGGTAGCAAAATATAAGTTTGTAGTCTATGGTAGGAAGAAATTATGGAATAACAGAATGGAAAGTGGGTCTGCAAGGAAAAAATCCACTACTTTGATGAAAAACAACACAAGAACCAGTCTTATAATATATTCAATAAAAGAAGGCTATCACAAGACTTACAATAATCTTATTGAATATCATTAAAAGTCATTGTCATAAGGAATTCTCCTTAACCAGTTACTATGCACATCTCATCAAGAAAGCTTCCTAAGTAAGACTGATAAAAGTTGATAAGGTACATAAACACATCAAGAGGCTCATAAAAAACATATAACAACATTTGAAATTACAAACTGGAACTGAAGAGATTTAGGTATGGAAACACATAAGAAGGGTCAACAATACACATATCAAGATAGTAATAAGTCCCCAAAAGTGTTATTCAATATCATTATCTGAAAGAGTACACTGATCGCATGAGTATAAGATTCACAAACCATGAACCTTTTCTCTATTGAGTTTCATCATATATATACAAGAGATATTATGCTGATATTTCCACAAAATGTGTGAATTTGTTCTAGAGGAGTTATCATATTCCTATACATAAGGCAAATCTTATCCTTAACCATAATACAAAGTAGTGTAACATAATAAAGATAAACAACATGATGTTAGTATAGTTCAAAGTGGCTGGAGTGATGTGACAAACTGTTGGCAAACTGCTCCAGTTTTCTGGTATAACCACTTCCTCAAAAAGTGCAACTAACAGTTGAAGATGACATATGTCTCTTTCCCCCAAAAGTGCAAAATTTGTCAACTGAATCTAATATCTGGAAGTAAACTTGATTAATTGACACTTGGCAGCAACTTCTTCTATTGATATTGCATGTATGTAATTACCCCTCAGTATCATCCTTCGAGATCTGAACAAAAACTCCCTCTACATCCTTTAAACAAAAAATTAGGAAATAATAGCTACCTTTTAGAAACATGTAGCTATTTTTGGAAACAATATAAATAGTTGCATTTATTGATTAAGTTAGAAATGTGTGCTTCTTCTTCTTTTATTTTCGTTAAATGTTTAAATAAAATCGAGTATAGAAGAAAATATTTTGAGGGACTCTACCTTAGTGAGTCTTTTAGCTTTTCCTTTTTTTGCATGTTTCTGTTTCTTGGCTGTGGTTTTCTTTTCCTCATTTCTTGAGCTTTCATCAACATTTATAATTTCAGCTTTCAGCCTAGGATTAGCAATGAGTTTGTTGTTCAGTCTTAGCTTGTTTTTAGGCCTATCGTGAGGTCTTTTGTGGTATGGGTTGGGAATATAAGAAACCCCTCTTCTTCTCTGCATCATACTGCTAGACTGACCTACCTCATACTCTGTGTCTGAGAAATCCTCTTCAGTACTATATTCTGCAAAAGATGAATAGGAGTGAATGATGTTCTTGTCCTTTCTTATGGTAGATGTCTTGGATGTCTTAAGAGAAGAAAATAATTGAGCTAATGTTGGTTCTTCTACTGAAGGGGTGTTATTTTTTTCTTCTTGTTCTTCTATAATTTCTGGAACAGAGTGTTGAATTGGTACTTCAGGGTGAACTTCCTTTGAAGTTTCTTCTACTAGGATCAATTTCCTTTTTCCTTTATGTCTTGAGGGAGAGGCTATGTTTTCCTCACCTGTAGACTTAACCTCTTTATTAGGCTGAGTTTTCCCTTGCTTGAATCTAATTGCATTTTCTCTTCTAAATGATGCTAAAATTTGGGGTTCTTTAGAATTTTTCCTTGTATAGACCTTTTCTGTTGGCTGTACCATTGGTATGGGAGTGACAGATTCAGTTATTGCTCTTTAAGCTGAACTTATAGTTTTTATACTAGTTGATGGAATAGACTAAGCTACTTGTGAACTATTTGGCACAGGTGTTGAGCCAGTTTTTTCTTCTTGGACACTTTGTTTCTTAGGTCTCCCTAATCTCCTCCTAGAATTGATGCTACCAAATCATTCATTTGCTAGAAATTTATCCCAGGTAGTTCTCTTTTTCTTAAGGTGATAGACCACCAACATCTTGATTAAGCCTCTATGATAGAGGTTATGCATAGAATAATTATGGATATTATGTAACTTCAAAGACATTTTTCGTAAGTATTTGTAAAGAAAGAAAGGCAACTTCATAGGTCTGACACCTGAGATATGAGAGAGAAATCTCACTTGATATTAATGAACAGTTGAGAATATACCCTCTAAAGTGATATAGCATTGCACAGTAGTTATAACATGCTGCCATTCTAGCCTAAAACAGGAAATATGCACATTAGGAGTCCAATTGAAATTTACATGCTCAAATTTGAGAGAAAGAAATTACATCTGCTTGCAGCATTTTCTTTTTGAACTAACATTCTCCAGTAGTTGAAGTCTGAGTAGCCCTAGCTATAATGGTCTCTGTGATTTTGAAGGTTTTTCTTCCAAGCTTGAATTTATCCCCGTCAAAACTTTCAACAAAGGCCTATGCAAAAACTACATTTTCCCCTAAAAAATTTCTGTAGAAAGCTGTACCAGCCTGCTGCTTGAAATTGGGGTTTTTCTTTGGAATCGAAAAATATGGTATTTGCTGGCTCAAAGCAGTCAACCTTTCCACCTTTACCCATCCTACCTAACACCTAATATCAACCTTTATGCCCAATTTTTCAAACTAGAGACAAAAACCCTACATGCAACCCTCCATTCTTGATTGAGATTACAAGCCGTTTGTTGGAAAATGTAAGACTATTAGCTATAACCTTCTTAGAGAACTCGATCATGAAAAAAAAAAAAAAACCTAATCCTATGGAGTATGTGCGCCTTTAATCAAGGTGTGGTTTAATTGACATGATTTGAAATGATTCAAATCTAAGCACCAAATCACCTCATAAAACATATTGCTCCTCCGCATTATTAATAAATTCATACTTTGTACCTCATTTTCCGCTTCAGCCATAATGAGTAGCTATAGGTTAGCTCTATTAACAATATAATCATTTCCTTATAACATTTCTTCTAATTTAGAAATAATTACCCTTTTAAAAAGGAATAATATCTCATAACATAGAAGATCTTCAATTGATTTCAAAGGAGAATGATCTTTTCTCTGAATAATTCTCCTTGCAGCTCCTTAAGCAATTTCGTGTAAATAACTACTTTTATCTCCGTGTCACCAATGAAACCAAGCTCCTGAAGAAATAGCTGCCTTTTCAGAAAGAGTAGCTATTATTCTAGAAAGAGTAGCTATTATTTTATTATGACTAAAATGACCAATAACTTTGACTCTAACTTAAGTTAGAACTGTGGTTTTAAATTTTTATGAATCTAAGTCATAATAGCACCTATAAAAATGAAAATATTTTTGGTTTTGAGACTCTTTTTGGATTTTATTGAAGGTGATTAAAACTTTGACATAGGCTAGGGAACAAGAAAAAATTCAAAAACAGTAATATAATGGTGGTCAAACTATTAACATTTATAGTGCTAATACATGTCAACATATTTATGACTAGACCTAGTGGAAATGATGTTGCTTAGTGGAGATGATTTGGAGGATGAGGATAGATGGAAATTTAGTGTTGGAGATATTGCTATTGCAGGAGGTTGGAGTGTTTCTCTAGGTGTTGCATATGTCTCTACATGTCTTGGAGACATTGGATATGTTTCTACATGTGTTGAGTTGTGGTTGTTCGTGTTGGAGATGCCTCTATTAGTGTTGAAGGAATTTGTATGACATGCTGATGCTATTGTTGCATGAGCTTGGATATGTTTCGACAAGAGTTGGAGATGTTTCTACAGGTATTGGAGATGTTTAGATAGGTTTTGGTTTTTTCTTGAGAAGCTGGAGATGCCTCTGTCAGTGTTAGAGGAAGTTGTATGACATGTTGTTGTTGTTGCAGGAGTTATAGATGCTGCTACAGGATTTAGAGATGATACTACATGTGTTGGAGATGTTTAAAGAGGTCGTGGTTGTTGTTTTAGGAGATGGAGTTGTTGATATTGGTACTAAGGGTGGAAGAATAAGTCTTGCATATTATTGACTTGATATTATCCTATTTCATCAGTTTCAGTCTTGAAACAAAGGTTTGGAGGAGTGATCAGATGCTGAAGAAGGTGTTCTATTAGTTGGCAGAGGCTCGGGACTGAAAATCCATTGGTTTTCTTCATCCTTAGCCCCAATCACATGGAGCCAAGAATGTGGTAGCGGCTGAAAGCTCCAGTTGCATGGAGACAGACCTATGGGAGCGACTATGATTTTCCAGTCACATGGATACACTGTCATGCATGCGTCTGAGAATTTGCACAAGTTTTTCTCTGTAATTCTCATTTTTATCAACTAATTTTTATATTGTGGCGATATTATTGTTCATAAATTTTCGGTATATGGTCATAAAAGTTCATGGGAACTTTAGAAGATAGTTAAATTTTAAAATATCAAAAAGGAAAGTGGAGTTAGTGGTTGACAGATTCAATGAGTTGAATCAGGATCAAATCAAGCATATGAACAGAGTTGTGAAGTCCAATATTTCTATGTAAATTTTGAGTTAAGAACTTGAGTTAATCTACATATTGGAGGAATCTTAATGCTAGTATGGTTGATTTTTTGTTGTGTTGAGTGAGTGTGGAGGATTGCATGCAAGCTACATGTGTTATCTAGTGTAGAATTTCTAAAGCAATTTGTAGTTGTAGTGATAGTGAGCTGAAGTATGTTTAAACCATTATATTTATGTAGTGAGTGAAGAGTTGCTTTGTGGATTGGAGTAGAGTTTTAAGGAGATTGTTTTATAATTGTTGTGGAATTTTTTTATTGCATCTAGTGTTGCAGATTTTATATTTCATTGTGTGATTTGATGCTATGTTTTTGTAGTGCTCACGTTGAGCAATTCTTGGTTCTAGAATGAAAATTTTTGAAACGAGAACCACATAGAGGAGTGGGGTTGGGTGACTTAGATGAAATTGATATAAGTGAGCATTTTTATCAATCCAATGGTGGTTTTATAGTTCGGCAGAAACTCGACGAGGCTTGTTGGTCATGGTGACTTCTAGCAGATCAAAATATTTAGATTTTATTGATAGTTTAAGAGTAATCGAGTGATGATCGTTGATCATGGTGGCCTTCAATAGATCTTAGTCCATATATGAGAATGAGAAAAAAATATCCATTTGATAGTAGCCATATGTATATCTCTATGTAATTAATTTGCTTAACATAATAGAATTTGAGTAGCACAACAACAATAGGG
This sequence comes from Pinus albicaulis, assembly GCA_034641835.2. Lineage (NCBI taxonomy): Eukaryota > Viridiplantae > Streptophyta > Pinopsida > Pinales > Pinaceae > Pinus > Pinus albicaulis. The sequence continues at coordinate 1,317,046,945 of CM076572.1, forward strand.
TGGTTTGTTGTCTAGGGAAGGGTTTTCCATCTTTTGACAGTGCGGGACCTGCCAACATTCAGGGGATCTCCCTGATATGAAGTCCCAATTAAACCTCACACCGTTTGGTTTTAATGATTTTGATTTAATGCTATAACACATAGATTGGTGTAATCGTAACTTTGGTGAGCAAGTGAATGAATTTGCGGAAGGCCAAGTGTGATGCATGGAAGGTTATAACACATGAGGGGAAAATGAGCCTAGTCCCTTAGAAGCATGTAACAGTACACAACTCTAAAGAAACCCATGAGCATAAAGAGATCACAAGCTAATATGTAAAATAGTTCATAAGTTAACAATGATGGAATTATACAACAACACACAGTCAACAATATTCGTACTAATGCAAACTAAATAGTTCATAAGCATAAGTGTAAGTGAAATAAAATACGTTGCAAATAAAAAATAATAGTCCTACTATATTCACAACATATTTATGAAAACCTGCCAACTCTAATATTTTATTAAGTGAAAGTTCCAATCATACATATGCCATTGATGAACCACTAGCCCCAATATGGGAACATGAAGTCTACACATGCTCCTCCAAAGAAATACATTCCCTCTATACTATGGAGAAGCCAATGGATCTCAAAAAACTCCCAAGATCCCGATTCTAAGCCCAATCTTAGCCAAAATCTTGTTTCCCAAAATCCCTTTACATGAGTTATGAGGATATATATATAAAAAAAGGGGTAGCTCTTCAACTCCCCTTTATGACTTTTAGACTTCCCTCATGTAACACCCTCTTCCCACATCTACCCAAGTAATCGGCCAACCAGGGTAAACATGTGACGAGAGGCTACTATAATTAGACTCAACCTCCTAGGTGACCTTAAGGAAGTGGAATCAATGGAAACACATCACATAGACCTTGTGCATCAACAATAACACCCCATGAGTCAACCCAAACATTTAGGCATCCTACCCCTGGGTCCCACTGATCTTAATCTTATGGGCATCTGGACGCATGCACATGCATGCAAGCCAACATCTATGAGGCTTTGGAAATATACATAAGCCCACATGCCAGCGTCCGCAGAATTTGAGCCACTTTTTCAGGCCTAGAACCCAGTTCACTTCCACAAACTTCATGAAAAGTTCAGAGATCAATGATACTGACAAATAGTGATATATTTACAAAAATATCCATGAGGACTAAACTGGACCCCTACTATCCATGACAGGGATTTAGACAAACATGTCACAAACATGAAAGCTATAGGCATAAACAACAGTTTGGAGCATAATGGTCTCATACTTATCTGAGAATTGGTAAGAAGCATCTCTCCCTTAAATCATTAGTTTCAATACCATCTATTTGACCATAGATACATTGTGCATTCATTTACAAGTAAAAACATGGAGAGCGTCATACATCATCATTTTCAAAATACATGGTTATAACTAGTATAATAACAACATAAATAGCATGGATACAACAACTATAGAATCCACATATAAACTAGTACATTTATATATCAATAATTGAAGGAATTATCTTCTCATTAATGAATGTAAAAACCAACTAGAGATGGGACTTCCACGTTCCACCCGAGCATAGATTGGCTGAGCCAAATATCTCTTCGGCCAATCATCATCGTGCCATATTCCAAGGATGAATGTGGGACTGAAACTGAAAAAACCAACCAGGGCATCCCGAGGCTAAACCACTTCACTCTCATAGATAAAAACTAGGATTTACCATGATCCACACTGGATCACTAGGCCAATACAATAAAAATTTCATAACTGACTTTACAGTTATCTACACCCGATCACTAGGCCAACACAAACATGGATACCATCGGATTATCTCTGCCTATACCATGATGAATTTTCCTATCTCCTAGTCTCTCAGGATTTACTGCAATCCACAATCTGAATTAGGGATCACTAGGTCCTAAACTAAGACATACTCTCCTGTCTTTACCATATATTCCAACCCAAGATTCTTATGCCCGATGGAGAGAAAACCACCTCTAGGCTTAACCGTATATCCCTCCATTCACTGTTCGAGGATTCCTAGGCCCACTAAGGCAACACACTATCTGATTTTACCGCAACCCACAGTCTAGTTTAGGGGTTACTAGGCCATGTGTTATACCAATTCAGAGATCCATCTCACTCAACTTCAAATCCATATGGTAATACAACTAAACCAAAACATGAGAACTCCACAACACCATGGCTATCTGGAAATGGCAAGGCTAGGATGAAAACACTGTCACACCTAGAAAAACCCATGCCATGACAGAAAATAATCACATGAATACCATGCATGCCAAATCTAGTAAGGGAAACACACATGCAAATCGAAACCTGCAAATAATCCCACTGTAGCTACTTGATCCGGCTCTTCCTTGCTTGATCATTGCTTCCTTGTGCTTCTTTTTACTTTATTGGTCTAATGCCAAAGTGCTCCACGAAACTCTAAATGTCCAAGCACGTGAGAGAGAGAGAGAGATTAATGAGAGAGCTCTGATACTAAACTGACAAAAGGTTTGAGAAAAAAAATTTCCAACTGATCCTCAGGCGCCTTTTTATTAATGAGGCCTCTATTCTATTTATTTTCCATTATTTTACTTTATTTTCCTACTCACATGTAACCTGGGACCTTTCACCTTCCTTTTCTCCTATTTTACATTATTTTCATAATTAAATGTGCCAAAAATTCTATTTTTCCTTTCCAAATAGTTTTCCATTGCCTTTTCTAATTTTCTTAGCCATAATAAATCGAAATGAACACCCACTAGGATGGTTTTCCCACCATTCAGCTTGGAATAAGTTTCCTATCAACCGTGGTCTTATTTTTTTTTTTTACATGGAATTTTCACGAGGGTTGTTACACCTCATGACTCTTCAACTTCTTTACATCATGACTCTTCACATTCCAAAATTGACATGTGGAACTCCAATTACAAATTAATTACAAAATAATATTATAATATACTCATACCCATATAATAAAAAAATTGGGTAGAGTAAACTAGATAGCCTAATAAGACAAAACATGTCAAGTTCGAGTTTGGGGAAAATCCAGCTCAGCAACTTCCACTTGATGTTTCTCGGTCACGTAAATGTGCCAAGATTTGTACTGCCTAATGACATCCCAAAACTATGCGATGGTGTTAGGATGGAAGCAGACTCTAGCCTCCATGGCATCCGAGTACATTGACTTGGAACTGGTCCGTGTTTCCTTCCTAAGAAGGAGAAACATTGTCTTAATTTGGATATCTCCACCAATGTACTTCTACATATTTTATCTGTTTACTTCAAAATCTTACCTGATGGAGGTTTGTCTCAACTGCTCCAAGTATTCTTCGATCTCCTGTTTGACTTGATTCCTACGTTTGATTTATGTGAGTGCACTAACTGATGGGATCTCGTGTGATTTCACCAAGAACTTCAAGCTATTGTACAATCGTTCATATGCACCTTGAGTGTTGGAAATGAACGAGGTAGGTTGTTTGTTATTTTGTATGAGCATCCAAACCTTTGCTTTCTCCAACTCATCATCTTGCCTTGTCTTCTTTCCTAACTCAAGCGGTGCCCCTTTGTATTGCATTGACCATTCATGCATAACAAAAATAGCTGATTGTAAAAACTTGATAGTTTTGACATAGTATTTAAAATTTTGTTGCAACCCATGCAAGTGGACAACTTCCTTATGCGTGGTAACAATCTCCTCATAAATATTATGCATGGTCTCTCCTTGTGTCGATGCTTCATCGAGTATTTCTGCCTTTAGTTCCTCCAAATAGACCTGTGTGAAAGTTACGTTCTGTACCTCTGCTCAAAGTTGATCTACCTCTTTCCTAGGAGCCTACAAGTTATTTGCCAACTATTTGTGCTTGCCCATCAAATAATCCATGTTTAACTTTTATGCACATGTGAAGGCAATGTTGGCTGCAGCAATGGCATTCAGATTCTTCCTGGTGTATGTCAGGATCACCCTTTCTCTGATGAATGTAAGAGATGTGAGGTCGTCTAGAAAATTTTTCTTATGTGCTTGTACAATATTTTATGAAGCTCATCATAATTTAGATTGTACATGTCCATAACCAGGCTCTCATCAAGAGGATCAATTTCCTCTCCCTCATTTGAAGCTTTCTTTACTGTTGGAGGATGAGGAGACTGAGTGGTGAACTTCTATATACTTGGAATCAGATAAACATCTTGGTTCTATGACTCTATTTCCTCCTCCATGTATTAGATCTTAATCAACCCTTCAATCTCCTCAGTGATCTCCTTGTCCTACATTTTTCTACTCTCCTCCTCCGGTTGTCAGTTCTTTTCTTGCTCCTCAACTTGTCTTTGTGTTGTTTCTTCTGCTATTACTTCTTGCCTTTCTTCTTCTTATTGCTTTTGTTTTTCTTCCTCCAATATCTTTTTCTCTTGTTCTTTCCTCTGATTTTTTTATGCTTCCTACACCTTCTATTTCCTCCTTGTCTCAGCTACTATGGTCACTTTAATTATGACTAGATTTGCTTTCATATTGTAGCTTCACTCTCCCCCCTAAACTGTGTGCAACTTTTCTCTTGCCCTTCTCATGCACTTGGTTGTGCTTCTCTGTTGATTTTTCCTCTGGAGTGACATATTTCGATGGAGTAACTTGCGATGTTCCAGTGAAGTTGACTGGTTCATGGGGCTTGGAGGAATTATAACAATTCTTCCATGGTTCCTCCTTCAACTAGTGAAAGGTCCCCCTTAGCCATTGTAAATGAATCCTCGCATAATGGTGTCGAGGCATAAAAGGTATCTTTTTAACACCTATTTATCTCACATTAATTATCAATCCAGGAGCGACTTTTTATTTCAAGAGTGTACTCAGTCTGAGGCAGCAATTTATCCAAGAGCAATGCTGTGAAGATGTAGTACAGAATAACAAATACAACGGTAAAAAATACTTGTAAAGAAACCTAATTACAGTGACATGAATGGAAAGATTAAACTACATCAATCTTGCAAAACATCGATCAGGGATGCAGTAGCAGTAACTCTTTCCCTTAGAAATCGATGCAAGATAACCAATCCTGGAGACTTGGAAGCAAAAGCCTCTATCCTCTACAGTTGGAAATATTAAAGCAATTGAAACACAAGCAGATTAAACGAAAGAAAATTAAAGGAAACACAATCTGAAAAGGAACAACAACATGTAACTCATCTATTAGCTAATCAAAAGACTATGAATAAATAATGAACCAAAATGAAACAACAACGTGAAATGAACAGTAATTGCGAACTTCACTAATCTCAATACTTTAATCTATCACCGGCCAATACTGCAAATCAATCAATCACAAGGAATAATAACTTAGAGTCGAATACAGAACATCAAGGATTTCATAATGATAGCAGAATAAATGAACAGAAAAGTAGATAGCAATGTAATTCGTTAATGGATCTGTATTCAAAGCCATCAATTAACTCTGTAATCGAAATAAGCAGTAAACACACTTCACACAACAGAAATAAAGAAATAGAAATACAAATAGCAGAACGATTCCACCAGCGCCGGGCCCTCAGCCACCGGTGAAACGCTGCTGCGCTTTACTCCAGTGTTTGAGAAATGGAAAAAGAATGAACTCTTTTATTAATCAGGCATCAATAATGTTTACAAACAGCTCGTACTCTCTTAACAAGAGTCGATGCACAATTCTGCAAATTACAACAGGAAAAGTCTCCCCAATAGCAATACATGCTTCTTCTTTTATAATCAGAAGGAGGAGAAATTAAATAGAAAATATAATCTCCCATAAAAATATTGGATTGTTCCCAACAACTTGATCATCTAGAAAATATATTTGCAACAATCTTTCAACAAGAGCAAGGCGAATTTGACTTTGCAGCTGAGATTTGGAGGACGGCCGCAACAACAGAACTGAGCAAATCGTGCTCAAAGAACCCTACGTTTCTCTTAATACAGGCCAAATTTGGGAAAACTGTTCTGTGTTCAAAGTTAACTGGGCCCGTTCTGGACAAAACCCATGTTCCGGATTTTCCAGATTCTTCTTCATTTGCTCAGAATCTCAACCGCAAAACAGTCACTTCTTATTCCAGTGGATTTCTGAGTTGGAATATTTCATGATGATTTGGAAACCAAATCTGCAATCTGGAAAATATCTTGGAGGCTAAAATGGTGAGTGATATAACAAAATATATTAACAAACCATCATTGATAAAATTATGCATAATAATCATCAATTTATTAAAAATAAAGGAGAGAAAATAATATTCATCCATAAGAGCATAAATCATTATAAAATGGATTTATATTCTAAATTATAATAAATGACATGATAAAGAAGAGTAAGAATGGATGAAATAAGTGTTAAAAATTGGTCGTGTTCACGGCCCAACAAATGGTCTTTACAAAAATTCTCAGGATCATACAAATTGAATTCCATATGATCAAATGCAAACTTGTTTGTTTCCTTTCCTTCGGTATCTGCGACTTTCATATTCTTGATTTCGTACAATATGATCTGCATAGGAAGAGCAGGCCAAGGTGATTTATTCTTCCTATGCAAAGATGCTGAAAACCCTATGGAGAGATGATAAACAAATTGTTCTATGACTAATTTAATGGAGGCATACCTCAATAAAATATATAGAGACTTCTGTCCGTCGAAGACCCTTAGGAACGTGCCATCCGGTGAGGCAAACTAATCTGCTATCTCTGATACTACTTCCATTGCCCCATGTGACATGCAAGGTGGCTCTTCCTCAAAGATGAACTTGTACAATGGAATGAGGAAGTGATCAATCAACTTTTCCATTACTATTCAATGGATGCACTCCAAAATAAGCTTGCAATAAAAATACACGATGAACTCTCATGGTGTCCAAGTCTAATTCATTCCAAGGAATGAATTGTGTGCTCAAATTGCATCCAATAGATATGCAGACATGTAAAATATGGCTTTATTGCCTTTAGGGGGACTAAGGGAATTAGCTACATGGATTCACAACTGTTGCGCTGACAAGTCTGACCAGTTGAATGGTGTCCCTTCGTTCACGATCTGGTTCAATAATAATGACCACCCGTCAGGAAAGGTCTCAGTGCTCTGCTGATCGTAAATTCTAAAATATAAAACTATCAAGATCTGATAGGACCTCTTGAGAGATTTTTTCTTGTGGGTGTTGGTGGGAGTCTCATGAAACTTTGATGCCTCTTTCTCCCAACCTTTGATAATATCCTTGGTGCTCAAGTAGATAGTGATGACATAGAAGTAAGAATCCATGAGAAATTCTGGCTCTAGAAAATGGTACATGAGATGATAATCTGGAGCCAGAAATGAAGCAAGCCTTTTTCCATTGGCACTATTCAGATTCATAATCTTCAAATCTATATGAGAAAATATCCAGCTGATGATGTCCACACAAGGGAAAGTCGGATACTTGCATGCAACCCTGTGTAACCCTAAATTTTGAACATTGATATACACTAGCTGATCTTCCATATCTACTTTCAAGCTTCTTGTTGAGAATGATTCATTCAATTTATTTCGTGTGATATATGATTCTTTCTCTATGAAGAGTTGAGTATCTAAGAACACTGGAAAGTGCATTGGCATACTCTCAACTACATTCATGGTGTTTATTTTTATTCTATCCTTTGAAGCATGTCTCTTTGGTGCCATGATGTCAGTGGCTGATGAAGATAATTGCTCAACAACTGCAATACATGTGGGAGGAAAATACACTCATGGAAAATAAAAATTAGCTTCAACAAATCAACTTACAAAGCAAGATCAAGCAACAAACACAAGGAATAATGAGGGGAATTGCTCAATTATGGAGATGAAGGAAGAGAGGTCAGCTGAGGAAACTGTGCATTGTGTAGTCTCAGCAGCCAGTGGTGCATCTTGAGGCTAGAGGCTACACAATGCACATTCCATCATGGGAAAATTGTGGGAGAGACTACACATTGCATAGTCTTAGTGGCCAAGGGTGAGGGCTTGAGCCCTGTAACTGTGCAATGCATAGTTGAGTTAGCCTGGTACTACACATTTATGCAGTCTCAGAGGAAAATCATGCAGCTTGAGCTTCATACTTGCGAAATGCCTAGCTAGACAAGGTGATGCATGGCAAGTGGTAGGGTAGATCTGCCCAAACTGAGTGTGGGAAATAATTATATTGAAGTGTTGATGCATGTTAAGGTGCAGATTTGAATAATCATAATATATTAGTGCAAATCAAGTGAAAAAAATAAACATGCAAAAGGATAAACATACATGCATGGAGATTTTCCACAATGACGACCACTATCAGGCAAAAATAGAAGACTAATGTGACACTTATAAAAGGTGAACGATGGAATGAAACAACACTTATACAAGATAATATAAGTTAAAACATCAACAACCATGAAAATAATTAAGAAAAACAACTCTCACATAAGGAAAATGACAAAAAGTGATAGAAAAGAAACAAAAGACAACAAAAGCAAAACTCACCCAGAAAACTACCACAAACTCCACCAAAGGCTCCTTGATCTCCTCAAGAATGCTAGAGATCCAAGATAGAATGTGAAAATGTGATATATAGGAATATATTAAATAGATCCATATTGATTAGGGTGTATGACACACATGCATAAAATTAAGGAAAAAGTGACACTTGGAAAAATTCCAAAACTAGAAAGTTGTATCATCTTTCGAGAAAATAATTTGTGAATCCCTATATATATATATTTTTTCGGTTCGGGTACCGGGAATGCACAATGCCAACAAGGATTTCACAATTCCCAAGGACTGGGAAACTTCTTGACTCAGTGCATTACACAGTTTCTAAGCTCAAGGGATGATTTGCGTAGTTTCTGAGCTTAAGTCTAGGATTCCATCTAGTACTACATAGTTTCCAAGATCAAGGAAGACCTGCCATCCTGTATTGCACAATTTCAATTATCAAGACTAGGTTTCCTTCCACGGTTGTGCAGTTTCTGGAGGCAAGCCTGTCAATGCTGCAAAGTTAAGTCAAAAGCTTTCTTATGGCTGCAAAATTTCAGAATAGGATCAAAACAAAGGATTCCAAGCACAACATGAAAATATAAGTCTTTACCATAACATGAATACTTGACGATAATGAAAGATAGGCTCCCATGGATAGAAGGGAGGCTCCAAAATCAAAGCATGGGTGAAATTTTGGAGAGTGGTTGTAGCAGCTACGACACCACTAGACATACTTGTGTCATTTATGTTGAATGTTTGCATGATTTTACTTGTGTTTTATGCTCTAATATTTTCTTATCTGATTTAGTTTGTGTATGGTTAAAAATATTTATATCTGGAGTAAAAGTTGATATGTGCTCTCACTACTGATTTAGCCACCCCGCTTAGTATTGATTTAGTTTCCAACAATTGGTATCAGAGTGTAGCTCTCAAGTGTAGCTTGATTGCTAGAGAGTGGATATTGGAGTTTTTGGAAGATTTTGCAAATTTTCTGAAATGAATCAACAAGGAATTCCACTACTTCATGAAGGTATTTGCAACTTGGAGAGTAAATTTGGATTCATATTTTTTGTGTGTTGATGAAGATATTTTGTTATCAATTGAGTATGGAATTAAAGATAAATCTAATGATTTCACTAGAGAGATTATTTTGAATAGTATTTCAAAATCTTATAGAAAGTTTTTGAAGAATTGTGAGACTAACAAACAAAAGTTGGATAACTTTCAAAACTTGTATCTTGGACGAAAATTACAATTTTCACAAATGGAGGAAAATGCAAAGATTCTAATTTTATTGTAGTAACTAATCAATCCTCCTCACAAGAAGATGAAGGCACTAGGGATTGTAGTGATATATCAAGAAGTAGTTGCAAAATTGATGAGAAACCCAAGGTGAAGGAACTATAAGTTGAGATTCAAAGACTCATGAAAAAAAACAATGACTGTTGGCGAAAAAGGAGGTCTTTGGGCAAGACCCAGGTTCAGGCTTGAGGCCAACAAGGTTTTCGCCATATTCTAGGAAAATGCTGTCATTTTCACCCTACTCAAGGGAGCAAGGAGTCTCACCCGAGGCATGCCGTGACCTTACTGAGATTAGAGGCTAGATCATTGACGTCGAGGAAATATTACTAACACAGATCATATTTATGAGCATACAAATGATATATATGTATCTCAACTCTAAGAAGTAAGCTATCATTCATCTCTCCATATTCAGAGTACCGAATTAAAAATTTAAAACAGGCATACATTCACCATCAACAATTAAGCATAGACTAATTCATAATATACAGCATAGCAATAGCCCAATTCCATTAACTTGGTTATAAACATACTCCACAGAGTCTATTACAGTTCAGTTCAATACAAAAGGCTTTGTAGAGCTCTCCCTAGGCTCTACTCTCCTATCTGCCTCTCTCTCTGACTAACTAAATAACTATGGAGTCGCTTCTTTCCTACCTATTTGTTTCTGCCAACTGACACTGTCAGTCTTTTCCCCTTTTGCGCTCATCCATTCCCCTACGCTCCGCTACCTTCTGTTTCTTCTTTATTATTGGGAGTTATTCTGTTTGTTTCTTGTCTCCCATCTCTACCATTTGTGTCATTACCTGTCTATGCCCCATGACCTGCCTCCAGGTCTTCTAAAACCGTGACAGCTCCCTGTCTACCTTGATTGCGCTCTGCCACCTGTCTTCTAGCACTTCACAACTCCAAAATTGTTTTGTTAAAAAAAAAGGCCCCAACAGGCCCTGACCACATGCTATTGACTCATCCCGAGTCAATATTTCCTTGTTGTTGTGGCTTCTGGTGGTCTATCGGCTTCCAATGTTGTCCTAGTTTCTCCTGTTGCTTCCATCTCTATCTTTTCTTGTTCTGCTTTACCCTATTCCAACAAAGGCCCCAACTCATGAACCTTGCTCATCATCTATTTTATGAGCTCTATGAACTCAATTATGTCTTGATGGCATGCCTTAATCACAGGCTCTGTTTCAGTGATGATTCTATCGGCCTGGGTCGCATCCATTACTTGCATCAGTTTGTTGAAAACTTCTTGGATTTTGGGTTTGGCTTTAGCCGCTAGTTGTTGAATTACCTCTGCCTTCTACTTCACAGGTTGCCGTAGGTCCTTGAGAAGTTTCTTTGTTGTCGCTAAGTGTTCCTCGATGGCCTATATTTTTGTTTCAAGTATGTTCGCTTGGTCATACAATTGAGTTCTGCTAATCGGATCTATGGTCCCCCTGATTTCAAGAAAAAACTTCTGCAGTTGCTCTTAAACCGGTTGTGCCTTCATTGTTAGAGAATTTGAGCATTCATGTAGTTTCTCCAACAGGTTGTATGATTCCTTGGCTGTCGTCCTGAGTGTGTCCTTTATGTTCTGCATTTCTCTTTGTCTCTCCATTACTTTCTTGGAATACACTGTAGAGTGATCTGGTAATGCCGGTCTCGCTGCAAGCACCTCTTTTAACTCCTAGTTTGCTTTGTCTAGGCTTGTAGATGTCATTTTGACACGAATGGATATTTCAACCATTGAGCATGACAAAATATCTGTGGGTGTTGTGTCGTCCAAGGTAGTGACAGTCGGCCATAGGTTGCTGTTGTAGGTTATCCTTTTTGCCTTGGAGTTGATTGTGCTCATTAGTAAGCACAATCACTTGTTGTTGTTGCTGCTCAAACCTCTGTAATAGGTCGTTGTGGAGACCTTCTACTTGTCGTGTTGCCTTATGGATGAAATTGAAAAATTGGATGGGTCCCCAACTTTTCATTTTCCCGCTACTCGACATCTCTTGGCTTGGATGTCTCTCCCTGAGCGGTTTCCTACTGGCGATTGATCTTTAAGAATGTCCCTGTGGGGATGTTGGTTGACTTTTTTGCGGCAACTAGGTCTCAGGAATGTGTAGACTAGTGGATGGCATGAACTGTTGCAATAATAAATTAGATTGTTGGAATGGGTTTGGCTCTGGAGTGGTGGGTGTTGTATAAGAAATGAGGGACCCTTCCTGCATTAATAACTCTAAAAAGGTTCCCAGTCCCACCTTGGTTTGGTCAACTTTGGGTACTCTAGTTGTACTCGAGTTAACCTCTACCTCGATATCAACATTCGTTAAATTCCCTAGTGGTATCGGATATAAAATAGTGGCAGAGGTGGACGGAGTGTGGGTTGGGTGGTCCTTGGACATGAATGAGTTGTGCAGTGATGAATTGTGTGTATGGAGTGGCGATGAGATTTGTATGTTGAGAACTAATGATGGATAAAATACTGGTAACATATAGGTGGTCTAGGTGGCGACCTCTGGCTCTTCTTGAATTAAAATTCCCATCAATATTGGATGGGTTTGATCTTCTCCGGTGAGATCGACCACTTGCTCAAGTCCCACGGTTCAGGCTCTTTTCCCTTTAGGTGCTGGGACTGGGGCTTTAGTTGGCTTGGTTTTGCATAATGGAGTGACAGTGGGTAGCGAAGGGGAGTGGAATGCATTAGATGGTAGTGAAGTTAGGATGGGGGTGATGGTGGACGGGGAAGTAGAATTAAATGTCTAAAATTTAGAAAAAGTTGGAAACACAATAGATGTGATGCTGAGAGTTTCTATTACCTTATTGAGGCCTTTCACTCATGTGTTCAGTTGGTCCAGCAGTGGCCGCAGTTGTAGTTCGGAGATCCTCTCCACTGTTTCTTCTGGTGTCTCCGCAGGAAGTGCTTTTGGGAGCATCACATCAAAAGAGTAAACTGGGATCCTTCTTCTGATCTCCATTTCCGCTCCTGGCCATGAATAAACCTCTATGTGGAAAGCCTCTTCCGTTATTTGGAACTTCAATGGCTTCTTATGGAAGGTATTTTCATCAACGTAGCTTGTTCGGACATAGGTTCGGTTATGAGTCACCCAAAACCAGATCTGTGGGAAGTATCTATCCAATAAGCTTCTTGGAATTCTTTGTTGACTTATAACTATATTGACCATCTGTCTGTACCAGGATGCAAAAGCTTCCTGATTGACTTCTTTGGTGTTTGGGTCCCTTGATATATTCCATGGCGTGAACCTTAGCGCCATTGGTTGGTATTGAGTGATCTCCACAAGTGGTTTGATTCCTTATGGACTCCACTTCCACATTGCGAGGGCCATGATCAGATAACCATATATAAATCTTGTGGCTCACTTGTAGTTGTCCTTGCAAGCCTCAAATAGCTCATGTAACAAGAATGTGCACCAATTCAGCTGTTCTCCTTGAATGAAATGCTCCACGACTGAGATTGTGTCAAGGGTGCATTCCCCCTTCGTGTAATGCTTCATCATTTTCCCAACAATCAAGTAGCAAGCAAATTTGACTACTAGGTTGTTGATGAGGTCAATTTTTGCTCCTTTTCCCCCTCTCCTTATTTCATACTTTCTGTAGTAGTCGTAGTCTCCTATCTTCTTAGCTCTCTTGGACATATTTTGAAAGGCCGATGAGATGTCATTTTCTTCCGCTGATAACCCTGTGAGTCTGTTTATGTCCTCTGCATGAATTGGGATCTCCCTCCCAAGCCATAATGATCCATTCTGAATTCTGCTAATCAAGAACTTGGTGCACTGCATTTCTTCTCCCAACGTCCCGAATACTGGAAGGCTTATGAGGTGCAAGATTGTCGATCTTTGGATGTCTCTGAAGTTTGGGTGCACCTTCGCTGCTTCACCTCCTCCCTCCTTCATATGATTTTTAATGTACACCTTCCTTTTCAATGCTGGGAACTGGTATGATTCTACGAAGTCGGTATCTATCAACGAGGCATTGTCATATTTGCCTATCAACGACTCCACTCTTTGAATTCTTCCATCAAGCTCTGGCTCAATGACTGAGATAGCCATCTTCCTCATTTTCTTCCTTTTGTTGTATACTAGAACTGCTGCTGCTAGTATACTGCTCTGGATTTCTTTTGTTGGAATTGGGCTTATCGTTATAGCCATTTATTTCTCTGATAACTCGAAATTTTCTGGCATTCTGTTGTTTACCTCCTTCGTGCAGGTTAAGTAGTATTACTGGCATGAATGATGTTGATGCGATGCCATAAATAATTAATTATTGATATTTTTCCCCACGACTATAATTGTGTGATTAGTTACTGGGATGAGGTGTACTCTGATAGTGCTGATGCTAGCTTCGAAAATCAGGTAGACATGACAGGTAATAATTATGGCTTAATATGTAAACTTTATTACGGTATGGGGGTTACAAATTACGAGAGTTATTTTTCAAATTCAGGTGATCTTACGGACTGACAACATTATGATGGGTCATTATGAGTGAATGATGGTTGACACGCTTAGGCTATGTAACACTGTAGACTCTCCCCCTGACCACAATTGGTTGTGATGTGGTCTCCACATCGCAACACGGCGATTGTTATCTTTGCGCAACTTTGCTGGTTTCTTATTGAGGATTCCTACTCTAATGGATTGAAAAGATTAAAACATAAACTATTCTATGGCTCGTCTTGGTTGTGAGAGAGTTATTGACTCTAATCTACTGACATCTCTCGGGTGCAAGATTTATTAAATTGAAAAGGATTGTGGTGCTTACTGATGATAGTATTTTAGGCGTGCACCATTCACCCATCCTTGAAGTATCTCTCCATCTAGTTGCGCTAGCCTGAGCCTTTTATCTCTATGACGTAATACGGTTCCATCCAGTGCATCCTGATCTTCCTCGAGAACTTATGGTATTTTTTGTCATAGAGCAGTACTTTTCCACCAACAGTGAATGTTTTATGTTTAATGTGGTGGTCATGCCAGGATTTTTGTCGCTATTTCTGAATTGATTGATGGAAATTCACCAGAAATATATCTTCTTCCATCTCCTGCAATTCATGAAGGCGTGTAGAGATGGAGTCCTCTGTCATGTGGGTTGTTGAAGAAATTAAGAGGCTTGGTATGATAAACTCAACTGGTATTCCTGCCTCTTTCCTGTATACTAACTGGAATGGAGTTTGATTATGCAGTCTCTTTATTTTTGTCCTGTATGCCCATAATGTGGTTGGTATTCTTTCATCCTAGTCATTACAGTTAGCATTGCATATCTTTGTTAGTCCTTTCTCCAATATTTTTAGTGAAAGCCTCGACGGTTCCATTCGCTTGAGGGTGGCATGAGTTGCTCTTGTGGTGTTGTATCATAAATTTTTCCAACAACAATTTAATTGTATCATTAATGAAATGTGTGCCTTGATCACTTTTTAGAATCCTTGGATAGCCAAACCTGCTAATGATGTTCTCAAAAATAAATTTGGCTGTTGTGTTTACTGTATAGTCCCTTACTAGTGCCGCCTCTTCCCATCTTGTGAGGTAGTTAGTTGTGGTGATTATATATCTTGTCTGTGAGTGTCACGTCGTTGATGCAATTGGTCCTATGAAGTCAACAACCCATTTCTCAAATGCTTGCATAGCCCTCACGGGTTGCAGGGGTAGATCATCACGATGTGACGGTCGCCCTGTTCTTTGGCAGACATCACATTTCTTCACATATTCCTTGCTATCTTTGTGCGCAATGGCCCACCATAATCCTGCACGTAGTATTTTCCTTGCGGTGGGTTTTGCACCGACATGGAGTCCCACAACTCCGCTATGACAATCACACAAGATGTCTGCTCTTTCGTGATCTAAGACACATCTTCGAAGGATATGATCCAGGCCCATTTTATATAACTTTCCTGCTATGAGTTGATATTCGACCGCTTTAACTACTAGATGTATTTTTTGGATTGCCGTGTATTCTGATGGGCATTGTTCTATGGCTAAGTATGTCGCTATATGTTCTAGATAATATGGGATGTCTTCTACTCAGAAGAGATCAACATCCGAAATCTGGTCATCAAGGGATCCCCTATTTTCCCCATTCTCCAATCTTAATAAATGGTCAGGAACAACATTTAGCCTTCCTGGTTTCACTATTACTTTGAAAGTGAATTCTTGGAATAGTAGGAGCCATCTGCGGATTCTGACTTCTAGTACAGGTTTTTTTACCATATATTTTAGTGTTGAGTGATCTATGAAGAACTTGAATGTGCCTCCCAATAAGTAGTGGTGAAATTTCTGCAGAGAGTATACCATAGCAAGAGCCTCTCTTTCCGTTGTTGTGTAATTCCTTTATGTCATTGACAACTTCCTGATTGCGAAGTATACCCTGTGATCAATGGAGGTTTATCTTGGTTGAGCTAGCACCACTCCCAGAGTAATACTTGAAGCGTCAATGTGGACATGAAACTATTTATTCCAATTGGGATGGGTCAATATAGGTGCACTTGATAGTTTCTCTTTCAACGTGTCCAATGCCTTAGTGCATTCATCATTCCATATGAATTGTTCTGACTTCCGAAATTTTTTTTCTAATGATACTATGATTTTTTCATAGTTGCGGATGAACCTCCTGTAGTATCCAGAGTGTCCCAGTAGTGACCTCCACTATTTTATGTTCTCTGGTGCTTCCATGTTCACAATTACTACCACCTTTGTGGGGTCCACACATACACCTTGTTTGGAGACAACATGTCCCAAAAGAGTTCCAAAAGGCACTGCAAAGATGCAATTTTTGAGATTCAAAGAAATTTGAAGCTGTCTGCACCTATAAAACATAATCGTGAGCAGAGTTGCATGGTTATTTAGTAGACTGTACATCGTCCAATCATCCATGTATACTTCTAGGAACTTATGGATATAGTCTTTGAATGCTGCTATAACTATCCGTGAAAACACAAATGGTGCATTATTTAGAAAAAAAGGCATGACGTGATAAGCATATGACCCCCATTATATTGTGAAAGTAGTTTTTCTTTTGTCTTCTTCTACTATTCTCACCTGATGGTATCTTGAGAAGCCATCTGTGAATGAGTATGCTTCATTTCTCGCTACATTGCCAAGAACTTCGTCGCTAAATGGAGTTGGAAACGGATCATGAATGCATGCGTTATTTAGACTTCTGTAGTCCACACATACTCTAATTTCTGATTTCTCCCTTATTATTTGTATCACAATTGGGCTGACCCATTCTGCTTCCTCAACTAGAAGAATAAAGTATGCATTCAACATTTTGTCTATCTATGCTTTAATATTTTCTTTTACTCTCAGATTCAGGCAGTAAGGTCTATGTTTTAATGGCCTTGCATCTAGTTTTAGGAATATGCACATCTCTCCCAGATCTCCTTTGATTCCTTTGATCTCTGCCACTGAATATGGGAATAAGTCTTCATACTCTTGTAGCAGGTCAAAGATTTATTTTGTTGTCTCTATGTCCCAATAATCTCCAATGGATACAATTTTGGGCTTCTCTGTGCTTCCAATATTTTTCTTCTTTGTCTTCAAGGGTAACAGGTACAATCCCTCAGTGGTTGGTTCTTCTTGTATCTCCCGTTCCCCTTCCTTTTCGTCAAAGTATAGATGTCGAAGATACTCTAAATCATCATCGTCTATATCCCTTTCTATCTTTTTACATGCCACTGAATCCTTGACTTTTTTCTCTGATAAATATATTTTTTCACTCTCCTGAGCTCTGGGAAGAACAATATTATTTCAATTGCTTGAAGGCTATCTATAATTTGTTCTGTGTCTCCCTTGCAAGAAAAACATTGTGTAAATTTTTCCGCACTTATTTCCCAGGTACCTACTCCTCTCTTCTTCTCTTATGTCAGGTACCAAGCTTGTGGAATGGTGTCCAGTGAATGTATGAAGTTGTGTGCCCATAAAGATTTTGGATATCCCTCTTGCTTCCACTTATATTCAAAACTGTTTAGATGTGCTAGGGGATCAGCGTTCCCTCAGTACTTTTTTCCCAGTTGCGGTCCTAAAACCACATGGAATCTTGTCCTTAATGTTTCGGCAATATCATCCCATTGAAAAGGAGAGTTGCAATGGGTTTCCCACCACATTGCTGACATGGATTGTAGTGCTACATCCATGAGAGGGATTCTATTTTCTATTGGTACTTTGTCTTCCACTTTGGTAATGAATTTATTCAAAACTTCCATATTTGAAAGAGTTGGGTATTATCTTACCTCTGTGCCAATTCAGTTGATTCCATGAATGTTGGCACATCTTCTGGTGTTGATTTCATATCCTCCCTGCTGCCAATCATCCCAAGCTACTGCTAATCCTGGGTCAGAACGTTGAACACTTCTCCAGCTTACCGTTCCTCCTGCTGTGGGATTATTGTAATCTTCTCTCCTTCCTGATGTCAGTTGGTAGAGTTGATATAGAATCTGTGCATATTCTCTATTGTCAATAATCACTGTGTATTGGGATCCTTGATATGGGTCCAATGGCTGAACTAATCTGACTTCACCATCTTCGAATATCATTAATTCCTTCTTTAAATCGATGACTACATAATTTTCAAAGGCCCAATCTATCCCCAACAAGGCAAGATAGGGGTCCTTATCACCCATGATATCTATTAATTCAAAGTCCATATAGTTCTTTAATCTCGCAAAATCAACCTCAAATTCTTCCAACCTTCCTATTGGTACAATGCAGTATTGAGTTTCCATTCTGAGCTATATTGGTGAGTATGACAACTTTGGTTTTCCTAGTGCTTCCCATGCCTTTCGTGGTAGAATGTTGACATCTGATCCGAGATCTAGCATTGTGTCTCTGATTTGGAATCCCACAACTTGAGTTTTTACGTAGAACTCCTTTCCAATCCTTCTCTTATTTCTTTTTACTCTTCTTATATATTTTTCCGTTGAGTTACCTGAGTCTCCAGGTCCTGCTCCTCCTTGCACGACCAGTTCTATATTTTTCTTTAATTGTTCCAGAATCTGTCCATTGTTTACAATTTTTAGGAACAATCAAAACCATTCTTCTATCGGTGTGCTTGTATGGATTATCTTTCCTCCCTCACTAGATTTTTACGGAAGTTCCATACTCTGTTGTCTTCCTATGTGTGAGAATGTTTCTAGTGCTTCTTTAAATTACTGCTTCTATCGGTCTGGGCTAAAAGATTTATTTCGGGATGCCAGATTAATGAGATTTATCAGGTCCATGTCTCATGCATCCTCTCCTGTCTTCTTCCCTCCACGTGTGACTATAGCTACACTTTGCAGAGGCTAAGTCTCTACTATCCTTGGTTCCGCATTAACTAGGTTAGCTCCCCTTTTTCTGGCTCTCTCTTCCCACCTCTTAATCAGCTCTCGGCAGTCTTCAGTAGAATATGCATTGACTCTGCATTGACAGCACCATGGTATCCTGGTTAGCAAAAAATCTCTCGCTACATGACCTTCCTAATCACAGTTATAACACCTTACTATTCCTCTTCCTCCAGTTCTGCTACCTCTCATTTCTCATCCTTGCCCCCTTGGAGTCTCGTTTAGTCTATAGGATAGCTTGTCTAATTGTTCCACCAATGCATCAAAGGTTTTTCATTTCTCCGTATTATGAGTTGTAGAGGCACAAAATTCACAGTAGATGTTGTTTGGAACATTTGAGTATTTTTGCAAAATTGGACACAGTCGTGGAGGATGACTAATACCTTTACATATTTCGCAGCAGTCTGCTGCTATTTGATTCTATTGATTGGGGAGCCTTGGGAAGTGGGGTTGCAGTTGGTATAGCCCTTGATAATTTATCTACGCAACTCCACCGACTGGTGGGGCCCCTCGTGTTTCGGTCGCTGAAGTTCCAAATTTTTATCCCCATAACCTCAGACATTCTGTGGCTATGTGTCCTTCCATCAAGTAGTGTGTGTACAACACATTGGGTCTTGCGGGTCATACCAGTTGAATATCTTTCATTTTCTTCGTCAAACTGGCTATTTGATTTTGTAGCCCTAGTATGGATGGATCTTGTACCACTGCCCCTCCTCTGAACTCTTCTAGGTATCCCGCCATTGCTTATATTTTCATTGGTTGCTCGAGAGCATCTTGAAGAGTATCAATCTTTTGTTGTGTCAACGGTGCCCTTTTCAATGGTAGGAGTGCTATGATGAACCAATCCCATTGGTGATTTGGATCGATTGGGTAACTTAGCTTTCCAATCACGTCTTTAAATATTCTCATCAAATCCCTAGTTGTTTCTCCTTCTCGTTGTTTGATTTCCAATAGCTCAGAAAATCCTTGCTAATTCGTCTAAGGCAGCTTGAATTCTTGGATGAATTCCTTCTTAACATCATCTATTGCTGGGTTCTGGTGTGCTTTTGACCATTTGATGAACCAATGCAAAGCTATTTCCCTTAATGTGGTTTGAAACTCAATTAACTTGACCGCATATGGTGTCTCTCAAGCCCTCCAAATTGCTTTGCAGACATACAAGTGTTGTTCTACATCATCGTTACCTTTTCTAGAGAATTCTGGGTATCAGGTGAATGATCCCGCCATCTTTCCTTGTGTTGGTGGTACTAAAAAAAACCTCTGCTTCCTGAATGAGATATTCCACTACCAACGTTGTTTCTAGTAGATATCTGTACTATGGATTTAGTACTACTCAATTTGCCAAACTCCCGTAACTTAATAAAGAACTTATTAGGTGGATGATAAAGTACTACAGGAAGGTTAGGACTAGTGCTACTTGAAGCTTGGGGAATAGGATTACCTTGCGTTATGGTTGTCGGCCTCTCTTGGAATAGTTTCTCCATCGCAACATGTAGCTCCACATCAAACTCCTCCTTGCGGCGCATGTCCTCCTCATTTGACTTTTCTCCTTTTTCTCTTCGGGCTGGGATCCTATAAACTTGCCTAAATTCCTTAACAGACCCTTCCACTCCTTGGGGTCCCATCGGACCTTCTATTTTCTCTGTCATCTACAGCGCATTTTCCTTTTTCTGTCAATTCTTCTCTTGCTTCTCAAATTCTCGTATTGCCCTTTCTCGCCACTTCTCAGCAATCTGTGCCCTCCGATGTGCTCTCTGCTCTCTCAACCTACTGGATTTTCTGGCATCCATATCCTTATTCCCCATTTTTCCTCACTTATAGCATCTTTCCCTCAACTCCTTCCCCCATTACTGGATGTTTAGGTCTCCATCTAATGGTTTTGGAATGGCATCAGGCCCTCGTGCACCATAAAAGCTTTAATCCACAACGAGATTTCTTGCAACTATTCTCCACGCAACCCATATCTAAATATATCTTCTACTTTTGTAAAATTTTGGTAGCACTCGGCTGCAAAATCTACAATGTACCCCTCCAAGGTAGTTTGTACCCAAAAATCCACTGCTCGGGTTAGATCTGTATCTAACCAATGTAGCGCTGCTAGATCTATGTGCGTCCAACTATGACAGACTCTATGAAATCCTTCAGGGAGTGACTTGATCTGCAGTCTCTGTAACCAATTGTAAAGCTCTTCAGGAAATTTTCCCCAGAAAATTTCATACAAGTCACTTGCAGGGTCAGAAAATAAGACTTGATCCTTGACAATATTTTCCCTCTACTGCCGAATCTCCACTTGTTGCGATATGAATTGATCTATGTGATTGTACCACCAGTTACGCAGTTCCTCCTCATAGATCCTCAATACCATGATCTATCCTCTAAATAAATTTTCAAGTCTCAACAACGAAACCATTTTTTGGTGAAAAAGGAGGTCTCTGGGCAAGACTCAGGTTCAGGCTTGAGGCCAACAAGGTTTCCACTGTAGTCTAGGAAAACACTGGCATTTTCACCCTGCTCAAGGGAGTAGGGAGTCTCACCCAAGGCGTGCCGCGACCTTACTGAGATTAGAGGCTAGATAATTGACGTCGAGGAAATATTACTAACACAGATCATATTTATGAGCATACATAAGACATATATGTATCTCAACTCTAAGAAGTAAGCTATCATTCATCACTACATATTCAGAGTACCGAATTAAAAATTTCAAACATGCATACATTCACCATCAACAATTAAGCATACCAATTCATACTATACAACACAAAAACAGTCTGATTCCATTAACTTGTTTCAACACAACATAAACATACTCTGCAAAGTCTATTACAATTCAGTTCAATACAAAAGGCTCCGCAGAGCTCTCCGTACGCTCTACTCTCCTATTCGCCTCTCTCCCTGACTGACTAACTAACTACGAAGTCAGTTCTTTCCTGCCAATTTGTTCCTGCCGACTGACAATGTTAGTCTTTTCCCCTTTTGTGCTCATCTGTTCCCCTGTACTCCGCTGCCTTCTATTTCTTCTTTATCACTGGGAGTTATATTGTTTGTTTCTTGTCTCCCATCTCTGCCATTTGTGTCGTTATCTATCTATGCCCCGCCACCTGCCTCCAGATCTTCCGCAACCATGAAAACTCCCTATCTACCTTGATTGCACTCCACCAGCTATCTTCCAGCTCTCTGCAACTCCAAAACTGTTATGTTCAAAACAAAGTGCCCAACAATGACCAATAGACGTTGCTACAAATATTTGATGAAAACGAGTGTGCATACAAAGAAGAAATTTTAGATATGAAATTTCAACTGGAAAAAGGAATGAAGATTAAAATTGAAATGAGAAAGAAATACAATGATATGGAGGATGAATTACAAAAATTGAAGGTTGAAGCAATTTCTGCAAGAGAAGGAGTGGAGAGGATCATATCTAGTGCTCAAGAATCAACAAGAAAATAAAAAATTATAGGAGAAACTAGTGGTAGCAATAAAATGAAGAACCGAAAGAAAAATCACCAGCCATGCATGGAGAAGAGAAATAAGAGAATGAGGGCAAATAAGAAGAATATAATTGGCAAATGCTACAAGTGTGGAGTTTGTGGACACATAGAAACAACTTGTAGTAAAGGAGAGATCAAACTCTCTCATCAAAATGAAAAGCCAAAGAAGAAGCAACATCAAGCATGCATGAAAAGGAAAATTCCATCATTTAGGTATAATAGTCCGTTTTATGGTTATTGTTTCTCATGCAATGATTTTTTCCTAGGGTTATTTATTGCAGGGCACATGCAAGGAGTAGAAATCATATCAATAGAATACAGAATCCTATTCCTCTATTCCTTGGTTACATTAGATGTTTTGTGTGTAAAAATATTGGCCATAAGGCGAAGGATTGCAAGATGCCCATGTGTTTCAGGATATCCAATCAGAAAGAGGATAGTATGCATTGACAACCACATAAGAAGAATAAGGACTGGAAAATGAAAGTATGGAGGAGAATAGAGCAGCAAGGAATTCCCACCAAAAATTGAGGCTTGCATGGTGTTAGGGGGAGCATATGGTTGCATCATGAGTTGCATGCAAATCCTTATTTATGCAGACATATCACATAGTGTTAACAAAGCCAAATCTTCATTTCTAGATATGCAAGTGTTCAAGGGGAGTTCATGAGGTTTGAAGTGTACTTTCATTTAAAAAATATTTTATTGTGGTTTGATTTTATTTGGATCAGTCATCTATATCTGTTGATATTTTTGAAGCCATGTAGTATTCATATATGCATTCTCTAGGTGTAATGAAGATCGAACATTCAGGGGGAGATATTGTGCTTCCAAGTGGACTTGCAGATTGTTGGAATCATGTTCACTTTGGAGGAGTTTTATTGTGCTTATTTATGATGAGTGTGTTGCAGGAATGAATTTTTTACTATCGCTGCCATATAGTAGAAATATAATATGTTTCGCATGATGTAGTTGATGTTTATGTCATATGTTGTCATGCATGTGTAGCTGCTGTGGAGATCAGATGATATATTCAAGAAACTTTATCTAGAGTATGCACTTTATTTCTCATGTTTTCTATTCTAGATGTATCATGTTGTTTCTCATATGCTTCCAGATGTATGAGACATGAGGAAGATGATTGTTGTTTTTCGTGATAGTTTGATGCATGTTGATGTATGAGATATTGTGTACTCATGATGATTTATATTGTTTCTCATATATGGAGAAAACATGTTGTTTCCGATGATGTTTTACTACTCATAGATTTACTTCTTGTGCCTCATTGATGATATATTGTTCACGTATGATTAGGTTATGCATTTGTTGTTTCTCATGGTCTTTTGGCATGATGGATGTTGTTGCTTGTTTTTTTCACTCATGGAGAGATTCCACATACTACTAGTGTTGATGTTTCTTGTTATTGATATGCTGCTCATAATTTTAGATGATGATACTTTATGTTGATGATTGATGAGCCTCATATTCATGTGGATATATTTCCTGCTACTATTATGCCATATTGCTATATTGTTGTTGTCGGTTGATTTTGCTGATGATTCACATATGGATCATGGTGGATGTTAGTGGTTATAATGCTTTTATTGTAGGATATTCATTGTTGGGATGGTGGTGGCCAAGATGTTAAGTGGCCTTGCACTATGTAACAACCTTGGTGAAAATTCCATGTAAAATGTAATAAAGGAAAAAATAATAACCACGGTCGATGGGACATGTATTCCAAGCTAAATGGTGATAAAAACATCCTAGCAGGTGTTCATTTTAGTTATTATAGCTAAGGAAATTGGCAAAGGCAATGAAAAATTCATTAGCAAGGAATGAGAAATTAATTGGAATTTTATTTATGAAAATAATGGAAATTAGGAGAAAAGGAAGGTGAAAGGTCACAAGTTGCATGTGAGGAGGAAAATAAACGAAAATAATGGAAAAATGAAGAAATTAGAGGCCTCATTAATAAAAAGGCTTATGAGGATCAGTTGGTAATTTTTTGTTCAGTACATTTTTGGAGATCTCTCATTATTATCTCTCTCTCATACTCTTGGATACTTAGAGTTTTCTTGGAGCAATCTTGGAGAGTGTGGCATACTTGGTGATTTAGAGCAAGAAGGAAAAGGAAGAGAAGGAAAGTGCAAGAGGACACCAAGATCAACATCTACAACAGCTTGTGAGTGTAGGTACTGAGTGGCATGTATGTTTTCCTTATTAGTTTTGGCATGCATGGTGTATGCATGTGGATTTTCCTAGCCTTTCCATTTCCTGTATAGCCATGGCATTGTGGGTTTATTTCCATTGATTTTTTTTCTGGTTGGTTCTCAAGATTCCTTAGTTGTGGGTTGAGTTATTAGTTCCTGGAAGCCTTGGTTGGAAAAATGCTCTGGAAGGGCGACATACAATTGTGGGTTGAATTACTATTCCTGGAAGCTTTGGTTGGATAGTGCTCTGGAAGCACTAGGTGGGCCGAGTTACTAGTCCTGGAAGCCTTGGTTGGACAAATGCTCTAGAATTCCTGTAAGAGTTTTGGTTTAGTTATTAGTTCTGGAAGCCCTGCTAGGAACAAACACTCTCGATCCCTAGAAAAACTTGGATAGAGACCAATTTGTGATGGTTATGATGTATGACCATGAGGTGGAATCACTGGTTGAGGTTTGAGGTGGTTTAGCCTCTGGAAGCCTTGAATTGATTGTGATTGATGTGTTTGATGAGATCCCACATTCATGCTTGGAATATGGCACGAGGGTGATTGGCTGATGTGAGACTTCGCTCAACCAATCTATGGTTGGGTGGAAAATGGAAGTCCCATCTCTATTTGGTTTTTACATTCATTAATGAAATGATCTCATTCCTCTAGTATTATGTATGAAAATGTACTAACTTATGCATGGATTTTATTTTTGTTGTATCCATTGTATTTCTGTTGTTATTGTGCTAGTTATAAGCATGTATTTGATCAGTGATGATGTATGGCTCCACCCATGTTTTTACCTGTAAATAAATACACAATGTACCTATGGTAAAATAGATTGTATTGTAGCTTATGATATAGGGGAGAAATGCTTCTTAGTGATTCTCAGATAAGTAATAAACCCCCATGTTTAAATATGTTGTTTATA
The DNA here is from genome assembly GCA_034641835.2 of Pinus albicaulis. Classification (NCBI taxonomy): domain Eukaryota; kingdom Viridiplantae; phylum Streptophyta; class Pinopsida; order Pinales; family Pinaceae; genus Pinus; species Pinus albicaulis. Next base: position 1,317,072,665 of record CM076572.1, read on the forward strand.
CATGTAGATGAAATTCTTGTGACATGTTTGATGAAATTCCTTTCATAGCTAGGAGGGTTCCATATGAGTTCTTGATGATGCGCTTACTTCCATACCTTCGTTTTAATTTTATTCATCATCCCGTATAGTTTCATGAATTTCTGGGCAATGACCAGGGCTCTGGGGGAAAAAGGTGGCACAAATCCCGAAGTTGCAGGAACATAACTGACCAAATCGACCCTTGGCCACTACCTTTCCTTGGCATTCCCTCGACTAAGTCTCAAATTTGTCAAAAGGTCAGTCTCCCTCAGGGTTCAAGGGCCTGGAAAGTTAGATTACCTTCTGAGGATGTTTTTGATTTTGTGTAAGGTTTTTTTGTCTTGTTTCCATTGGTTCCACTTCCTTAAGGTCATCTAGGAGGTTGAATCTCATATTAGTAGCCTCTCATCACATGTTTACACTAGTTGGCCGGTTACTTAGGTAGATGTGTGAAGAGGGTGTTACAGAGTGGTATCAGAGAATGGTTCAACCCTTGGATTGGATGGGTGGTATGCTGGTCATGCATTTATGTTGGTTGCATGCATGTGTAGTATGCTTGAGGTGTATATGAGCTTGTTGCATCCATGTTGTGTTTTCCATGGTGGTGTCGCCATGGAAGTTTTGATTGTGTTTTTTTCAACATGTTGTGATGAGTGTATGGCTAGTTATGTGTTGTTATTTCTTATGTATTATTTGTGCATGCTTTCTTACATGTTGCTACATGTTGTGTATGCATTGCTTTTTTATGCTAGGTCACATATTGGTCATGCTTGTGTGTTTTCAGTGTATGCTTGTTTATGTGATGCTATATGTGGGGCATGCATTAGTAATTCATGATTGGTTATACATGTTAAGTGGGTGCATATGGTCAAGTTTGCATTGGTTTGGTGAAGGTTATTGTGCATAAGGTCATTGTATGCAATTAATGTTGATCAACGGTTGTCATTGATGTCAACCCAAGCAGCACCAGGGGCTAACCCATTATTGCATGGGAATTTTTACCTACCAAATTAATATACTCTGGGTCAATAATGCTTTTTATGGTTTCTACTTGTTGAGATGTTTCCTTTGATATATGGCACGCCATGTAATTCTTCACGGTTTGAGAGATATTCATGTTTGAAGTTTGTACCCCCAATTACTGGGCTAAAACCCCATGGGGTTGGGCCATGGGTCATTGAAAAGTCATAATTAATATTTTTTAAGCTCCTAAAATCTCTCCCACGTTCACTTGTTGAAGCCCCTTTCAACTTAACATTTATATAAATTGTGATCTTCATTTCCTCCTTATGTAAGGGATTTCGCCATCTGAAACAGGTCATCGTGGAATTTTCGCTCTAACGTTTTTTCTATGAAGGTTCAGAAGATGAAATTCTTATGAGGAAAATATGAAATCCTGAGGAAGCTACTGTAAAAATTTCAGATCAAGGTGAGCAACATTTTTGGAGATATGATCTGTGGAAGTCAGGGTTTTTGCAGGCTCCTGAAATTCATCTCAAAGAAGTGACCTTGGTAAAATTGTCATAACTCTCTCTTTCAGTATCGGATTTAAATTCTGTAAAATGTGGCAGATAGTGCACAATATTTATTTTTCTCTCTATCAATTTCAGAGCCAAATGAATAAACAGTGACACGTGACATGTCGTACAAGTGCGCTCTGCTGAAACAGTCCATAATTAAAAAATTGTGAGAGATTGGGTATAAATCTCTCTTGAAGAATCAAAATTGGGTCAGACCTGTGGCATTGGAAAGACGACTTAGAGGAATACTACAGGACCAAAAATCAGATATTGAGGATCTAAAATAACAGAGATACGTCATATTCAATATCGAGCTCCTAGAAGGCAAAGAAAAAGCTAGATCATGTGTTGTCAAGGGTTGCAAAGGACCAGACTTTCTAGGGAAGCAAAGCAAAGCAAGGTGCAGCAGAGGGTAGCATGAAAAGAGAATCAACTAAGGTGTATAACAGCAGCAAGAATTTCATCCTATGAAGTCTTCAAGTGGGCAGCACTACATACAATCATTGTAAAGGTATCATTGTACTAAGTCATTGTAAATACATTATTGTAAAAATTGTACTAGTGTCTATCTGCCAAGGGTTGAAGAGGCAGTGTTGGGAGGTCTAGAATCATCATTAGATGGTGTATACATCAAAAGTTGAGGTTATAGTTTTAGTATATATTCTTTTCTACATCATTATATCATTCTGTAAAGTGGACCATTTCCACTGGTACGGGAGTCCCATTCTTATTTTATTCTTACGAAGTGTGCAGGGTAGTGCTAGGGTGAGTTGTAGCTCATTGGGTGTTGGGGCATCCGTTCGATTTAACTCTTGAGGTCACAAAGGAATTGGAGTATCCATCCGGTGGGAGCTATTTGGAGAAGAATGCTTTTCTAGATTCTAGGAAGTTGGAGCTTTATTTTCAATTGGAGTTGAATATTAAAGAATTATTAGAAAAACATTAGGTGGTTTTTGTCTCGGAGTGGGTTTCCACCTTAAAAACTATGTGCATTTGTGTTCCTCTTGTTTTCTGCTATCATTTTACAAACACTGATAATAATTGAAGATTAAATAATGCTCTAATTGAAAGGAATACTGATTCACCCCCCACCCCCCTCTCAGTATTTCCAACAATTACGGAATCATGATCATATTGGTTTGTTATGATGCTAATGTGTTGGTTAAGATATAGCAAGAGATGCAGACAATCAAAATGAAGTTGCAACATTGGATCTCGAGGCAAGAGCTTGTCGTCATACGGGTTTGGATGTTGGGCACATAGGTATGTAGGTTAAGTATTGTTATATGAATTATGGTTATGAGTATTCCTTTCATTCTATTTATGTTATGGTTACATAGATTATAGATGCTAGTTGATTAGTGCAGTTATATGTACATGTGTCGTATAGTCATGAATGATAAAAACCTATGGTGGTATGTATTTATATTGTTTTTTTATGTTAGATAGCTTATATGTTGTTTATGAACATGTTATGGGTTAAATTGTTGTTGTTTTATGATAGTTAGATTGATGATGAGGTTACATGTTATTGATGAGCATGACATATAACTTGCTTTTGTTACATGCTAGTGACTTGATGGTTAGGGTTATGACATTCATTCATGAGTCGAAATAATTATAATAGTGTGTTGTATTATGTCTAGACTGACTGTGCATATGTGATTGTATGCATGAATGAAAATTGTTTATGAGTTTAGGGTGTGGACATGTTATCTAGATATTGTTATGGATATCATGACATTATTTATGATTGAGTTGATATGTTGTGAAGTTATATCGTGCTAATCTAGATTGATTATGCAGAAAAGATATCCTCCCCATAGATACATTAAGGTATGCACCTACTTATGTCATCTACCTTGTACTTGGAATGTTTGATTATGTCATCTATTTGGTGTTTGAGCATTGGTGTCTATTATGTCATCTATTTATTGTTGTATGTTTTATTAATAGCATGATAAGAGCATGTTTCTATAAGATTGCATGAAGTAATGATCTTTTTTTAAGATAGTTGTAACAACATGTATGTGTTAAGACAATTGATATGTAGTTGAGTGTAAGTAGGTGATAGTTGTGGCATTCTGTATTCTGACCAATGAATGTGAGTTGCTTGTGGATTATGACATGGTTGTTAACCTTAGTAAAATTTGATTTCGATTTGATAGATATGTTGTCTTGATCTTTGGTAAATAAAACTGACATGTATGTTCAGTTTCAGGTCATTCAAAATCCTATCTAGAAGATGGATCCCCGTTGGGATTCGAAACGTCGACCATTGTTTCTTAACACTGTGGATAATCTGGAAATTTCTGCAATAAACTGGTATATTGTTATATTTGTTTATGCACTGAAAATTATGTGCTTATGGCAGTATGATTCAAGGGATTGCATGGAAAAAGAGACTTCCATGAAATATTTGAAAATTCTTGGGTTGAGATTTTCCTTGGAAGCATTGGGGACCCATCGGGAATGAGTCATGGTGTTTGTTGCCAATATTGTGATTTTGTTTTTTGGGGTTTGTTGCACTTTATTTGCAGTCTTGATTACGTCTATTGCATGACCATGCTACTTTGTTTATGGTGTTTTATTGCTATTAGTTTTCAGGGTTTTCCTCTTGTTTGTTTCTTGTATTTCCTTTTACGTTTTGGAGAGTCTTGGGAATTGGTTTCGGAAAGAGGAAAGTTGATGGAGCTCGGGGAGAGATGAATGAAACACATCAGGTGATGCAAGACTCAGATGAAGCTTGATGCATGTATATGAGAAACTAAAGGTAATAGCATGACAATCGGTTGGATTGGTTGAGTCTATTGGTGTAAATGGATGGTGGTAGGACAATCATGAGAAAGGTAACAGGAAAGGGTAAAGTTAATGGATCTGAGGTGTTAGATTCCTTAGATATGCTAGGAAATGTTGTTCTCAATATTGTACATACTATGCACACATAAAGGGATTTCTCTTAACCTAGACCTTATGTTATCTGGTAATTATGATGTTATCATGATTATGTTGATGTTTATATATGTATACATGTATGTATGTATGTATGTCATATCTGATAGGGTGTGTGTTGTTGTCAGACATGATGATGATTGTTTTATGCTAATGATTATATATGTATGTATCTATGTATCTATGTCACTGTCTGACATGGTTGTCAGGGATCATTCTTGTGAAGGAATGATTTCTTATGCAGGTGAATGGCGTGAAGAGGTTCCCTGCTTATGAGGAATCAATTGACAAGAATATTCCCCACAAATATACAAGGTTAGTATCATGTGGATATTAATTGATGTTATATGCTTGTACTATGCATATGTTTATGTTATGGAGAGGTATTGCTGAGGTGTACATAAATGAAGTTAAAGTAGTGTGATTTACGACATGCTAGGATAAACATGGATAGTGGAAAGACACTAGAAGCAAGGTTTCTTATGAGATCAGTGTGAGTTCTATGGATGTGTCGTACTACTGTTGTGTATATGTTGTGCATGTCATCTATTTCGTGATTGCGCCTACGGTGATATGTAAATTTTGCATATGTAGTATTGTGTACCTATGATGTTTTTTATGTGGTATTGTGTGTATATTTCATATGCAGTGTTAGGTATATATGGTTTTATGTACATGTTGGATATGTGGTGTTCTGTACATGTCGTATTGTGCACATGTTGGATATGCAGTGTTATGTGCATATGGCATTGTGAGCAAGTTGGATATGTGGTGCCGTGTATGTATGGTGCTATGTACATGTTGTATATGCAGTGATATGTACATATGGTGTTGGGTGCGTGTTATACATATGGTGTGGTGTGCATGATTGTACGCATGGAGTTGTGTGCATGTGGTGATGTGTACATGTTGTACATGTGGTGATGTGTACAGGTGGTGCCGTCTACATGTCGTGCATATGGCATTCTGTACATGTGGTGTCATGTACATGTCATGCATGTGGTGCTCTATACATGTGGTATTGTGTACACATTGTACATGTGGTGTGGTGTACATTTGGAGTTGTCTACATGTTGTGCATGTGGTGCCATGGACATGTGATGTTGCGCACATGTTGCACATGTAGTGTTGTGTACCAGTGGTATTATGTACATGTGCATATGGTACTGGTATACAAGTGGTATTGTGTTCATGTCATACATGTTGTGTTGCAGGCATGTGGTACTATTTATGTGCATGGTGTAGTCATGGTATCGTGATATGTGTATTCATTGTGTTGTACTTTGTATATGTATTGTGTTGTGTTGTATTGTACACTAGGTGTCACGTGTATATGTTGTATTTCGGTGCAAGTGTATGTATTGTGTTGTATTATACACTAGGTTTAGGTGTATGTGTCGTATGTCGACGTTGGTGTGTGTATGTGTAGGTGATTGAAGAGAATCAAAGGAATTTGGTGCTTGCTAGGTGTGGCAACTAATCCAGTGTGTGTACAGAAAGAGCAAAGGCAGAAGTAAGGACTGATGAAGGATAAGTATCAATATTTTAGTTCACTTTTAATTATGCATGTGATCTATGATTCTGACCTATGATGGTAAAATGTGATTTATGATTATGGCTTATGATTATTTCCTATGATTCATGATTTTAATTTATGATAGTTTTGTTTTTAGCTAACTGTATGTGATATGTTTATACATGATGATTTGACCAAACAGTCAATTTGACTTGTTGTGACAGGAAGTGAACAAAATTGCAAGTGTACCTTATTGATGAGCTACCAATGAGGTATGATATGAATTTGTTTCATTTTGTTTTTAATCTAGTGGAAGTTATTTGCTTCATACAAGGAACATGGAAATGTCTAGTTAGGAGGTTGAAACCGACTGCAAGAACTAGCAGAGTCAACGAAATGAATTGGAATATGAAATAATATGTTGGTAAAGAATTCAGGAGTAGGGAAATTGTGGGATACTATTACCCAATAGTTTCCATTGATTTCCATAAGTATGCTATGAGTGTGTTGAGGCCCTGAAAATTGGTGCAACAACATCGGGGAAAACCACCCGGTCGGGGAATTGAAAACCGTTCCTTATCTGTTTGATATGGTGGCTCCGAATGGATTTATGAGACCATTTTCCCAGTGAAATATAATTGGGTGGATGGATGGTATTATAAATGATTGTAACTTGATAGATGAGAGTGATAACAAGCTTGAAGTAAATAAATATACCAGTCTATATCTATCTCGGGACAAATTATCTTTGTGTGCGATTTAAAAATATGATCTTTAAGATTATACAAACACTTGGAGATATGAAAACAATTTGAAATAATTGATTTAATTAAATAGTTAATTAAATCAATTGAGTAAGCATATATCACATCTGTTTACTGCATGTATTGAATATGTATAAAAGATGGAAATCGAACATGTTCAAAAGTGAATTAATGCTTGATTGTTTTAAAAAGATACATAAAACAAAACACCATAAGAAATATTAACCATTTCTCATTTGGAACAAAAAATTAACATAAAGATAAAAGTACTATGTATACGCTAACTCTACTCATCTAAAAAGCAGTATTTGGTGTAGCCTTTTCTATTAAGAAAACTTTAAGAGTACGAAAGTGTCTCTTTTGTAAAGTATTCTTTTCAAAATTTCAGGACCCCTTCTTAAAATACATGAAGGGGTTTATATAATAAAATAGAGAGTTTAAAAATAGTAATTACAATAAAGTTGAGGAGGTTTAAAGAACTCTCCTTAAATTAAGTGAAAATAAAAGCAAAAACATGATTTAGTGGGGTGAATTTCTTGAAGATTTCCCTGTTGTCTCATCAGCCATTCATTCCTTTAGTTGAAGGATGTTGAGCATAGGCTGAACCTTGGGAGGTTGGCCTAGCCTGATGCGTAGCTGTCCAGTATAAACCGTATATGAAAGTGGAGGCATCAGATAGGAATAAGTATCTGTGAGTCAACGCAACATGAGGCTATATGACTTAACCAAATATTTCCAATACTTTTTCCAGTCTAGATTTTCAAATTTTCTTATGCTTTTGTCTTTTACCTTGGAGATTTCCTACCATTTCCTTATCAAATATTTAAAAGGAAGAGAACCAGGAGGGAATATGTCAATAGGATTAACAACAAATGAGATTCTGTATGATTGTTTCATCAATATTATTAGCCACATCTTTAGCTTTGTAGATGGCCCTTTCAGCTTGTTTAATTGTATGTCCCAACCAGTAAATAAAATTTCCTTTTTGGAATCCTAAATCCTAGGAAGATTAGCCTTTTGGCTATCAGTAGTATCTTTCTAGGTGACACACTATGACAATTTGTCGTCGATCTCATCGAAGTTGAATCTTTGGTCCACTATTCGATTCATCATTGAATCAATTTTCTCACATAAGTCAATAATGCTTGACAACTTTTGGCAGAAAAAAACTTCTTGTTGTGCCAACAAGGTGTTGAATTCCAGTGCTTCCTTCCTGAATGCATCTATTTTCATGTTGTCTTTAAATTGCTCAACAGTGAATCACAATTGCTGAATTTGAGTATCCTTAGCACCAATTTCAGTTTGGTGTTGTAGCTTAAATTCATCAATGCTCCCTTGGAGTTGTGATACTTGTACCTGTAGTTGCCGGTTGTATCAAACGAGTTAGATCCCGAGAAGGATCTACTTGCGAAAATTTCCAAACTACCTCCATAGGAACATCTCTTGGAACAAGGAGTTGAGACTGTTCTGTTCTCCTTCTTTTTATTGTCTTGCTCATAAAAAATTTATGCTTGGGAATTTAAAATATGTCCAGAGGAGGGATTTATTCAATTTTTAGTACAATTTCTAAAGTAGGGAAGGTCGGGATGAATTCCACTTGTTTTGTACTAACGGACTTGTCAGTTGACCCAACAGTAAATGGGTTCGAACTTTTTATTTAAGACATTTTGATTCCTTGTTGATGACCAGTGATCATCAATTTTTGGAATCCTTGGATTTTTTTATTAAACTCATTCCAAACATCATTCAAGTTACATGGAAACTCTAAATACATGGTTTTAACTTCAGTATATTTATCCTCTTCGGTTTTTCTAAGGACTTCAGGATCCTTAGGTGTTTGTTCTTTTCCTTGCTCTCTATGTGTGATAGGTTGGGATACCTCTAGAATTTTTAAAGGAATCCATTTCAATAGTTTGTTTCTGTCCTGCTTGAACTTTTACAACTGATGTGGATTGAGGCATGATGTCGCTAACTATGAACAGCGGAATAAGTGTTGACTGACTCAAAAAAGTCATCAAAATCATCTTCTTCATGCAAAAAAGGTCTGATTTTTACTTGAGTGGTGAAATCATTGGTAACCTAATTTGGGTAATATTGTCTGTTTGAAATCGTAAACAATTTCAAACATTCAATTTTATTTACCTCTAATCCTGCATGCTTATAGTTTTCTACCGCATAGACACCACAATGAATTGGAAAAGAGGGCCATGAAGCTTTCTTAGCTTCATTCAGAAACTTAGTTAATCCATTTTCGAGAGTTTGGTAAGAAATTTCTCTTGCGAGAATCTTATCTGGAACATATAATGGTAAAATATGTGTCCGAGCCAAGCTTACGAAAACTCGAACATAGCTAAACAATTCTTCACCGAACCATTTTCCAATGGAGGAGAAGTCAACTTGAGCTTCCTTAGATAACCTAGGGGCTTTTCAATTGAACACAAATTGAAATAAAGGGAGCATAACTCCATGGAAGATTTTATAAAAATGGTTTTCATATTTTGACTCCCATAAAATACTATGATAGACATGAATGGGGAGAGGGTCCTGGGTTGTCCATTTCCAACCCATGGTTGGAAAATCTGAGGTAAAATATACACCATCCATAATATAAGCGCTCATGTAAAATGGGACAAAGATATTGGATGAAATAAAATGATTCTCTCTATATTCCAGAATCTAGGTGGCAATATTGTTGGACAAAATGGTTCCCCAGTCCATGATATAAGAATATGCGACTCCTTCCATTAGGGAAACCCATTCAACTAAAAATTTCGTGGTATCGAGTTGACTGAAGAATCTAAACATAATTGTAACAACATACAGATAGGGACTAGCAAGGGAGTCAGTAGAATACATACCCTTATTGTCATTTTTATGTTTATTTGGGTTGCTTCTCCATTACTTTATAGGACTTTACTTCAGCTCATTCTCCTTGGAAAATTGCGCAAGAAATTATTTGTCATAGACCTTCTCCAGGTCTGGAATGTGATACATTGACTTCATGTCTTCAGCTTTGAAAGCACCTATCATTGTTCCTCTACTGGTCAGGAAAGTTCTGTCCCCAATATTGAGGTTTTCGATCATCCATCTTACCATATCAGTATATGGTAAAATTTTGGGGCGCGCAACAACTCAGTGTAGAAAAGAGTTGAAAAATTCTTCTAAAGTGGCTTCTGAAGAATCAGAAGCATCTACAGTAGCTTTCCGTTGAACCCTATGAGGTTTATCATCCTAAAATAACTTATACATTGCCTTCTAGGAAGACTAACCACTTTGTGACCCGCATGTTGTGTTTGTGAATAGAGGAAACATTTATATTTTTTCACTTACATTAGCTATAGAATTTATGGGTGCCATAAGTTTCTTAGATTTCTTCACGTCTTTCAATATTTATGAAGAGATTTGTTTATTGGACTTGCCCGAGGAAAATCAAGAATGATAAGTAGGAAAAGAGGAAATATTGTTTAACAAATAAGAACATATCGTAATAATGGAAATAACAAGAGAATGAAACTTGGCACGTGGATAATACATAAATTCAATGCTCTTGTAGTCAAATCATTTTTGGAAGCATGGGTTGTAAAACCATTTAAGTTATGATAATAATGGACAGTATGAGTTGATGTTCCCGCGCAATCATTCTAGCATTTAAATGAGATATTTTCGCATCGTGGATGTTATTCATGTGTGAATATTTATAGAATGTCGATCGGCTACCTTTTGTCGATTGCGATATCACAATTGAAATTTCGGTGACAATGAACAAAGGGAAAGAGTGGTAACAGATCGAAAGTGCGATGGAATAGAGTATTTCACATCGAGGAAATGTAGAGGATGGCTTAAGATTTTTGGGATAAAACTGCGAAATGCGATTTGTGATTCGACTACGTGGTGGGTCTCGCGGTTTCTTTCTCGTAGACTTTTATTCAAGGAAAAGAATTTTTCATTTATTAAATTGATTTATTGTATTTCCCATCGCAATTTGTGTTGAGTGGCTTTTTAGGAGCCATATGTATTTCATGCAATATTGTGATTTACTTAACATTATCCTCTTAATTTTATTTAAATGAAAAACTCAATGTTTTTAACCCATTTCATTCCCATTTCTATTTGAATTGACCTCTTAAGGGTTTTATTTGTTCTACTCTAAAATTTTTAAAAGGTTCCCCATTATTTTTCTAAGGTAAGAACCAGTTATCTTTGAAAAATAAATTTCATGGTATTTTTAAATAAGTAAAAATAATTTAAGGAAAAAAAATTGATTTTTGAAATTTTTGAATGAATAAAATTACTCTGAATAATAAATCTCATCTTATTTTTAAACCTTTCATGAATAAACATCTTCCTTCCTTTATATCAAACATTAAATAGTTTAAAATATAAAGTAAGTGTCTTTTTGTAACTTAGCCTTTTGATTTACTCCTTTTATCATAGGTATAACCACTGCTGTCAACAAGAATGTATAGCCTCGACAAGGTTACCTTTTAACCATCAATGAATTAGTATCCCATCCATCTATTATTATAGTTTTTTGAGATAAAACCTTAATGAAATAATTTGTTTTTTCTTGTTCTTAAGAAGTCATTGTCGTGGCTTGGAGACCAGAAAGTGACAATGCCATTCACTAGTTATAATTTAGTTGAACAAGTTGGATCGTGATGAGACCCCTTGTCTTATGATTATTTAATAATCATGATCCATTATCCTAGTTTGATATGCAAGAGTGGTAATTTATTCAGTTTAGTTTTGATTTGAATTTCAAGATCAGGGTGAATTTTCCTTAACTTTTGTTGTATGGGATTTTTAGTGGACGTCATTGGGGTAGTATGTTGGATAATGGAGGTGTCATACATTTTGAGATCTTCATATTTCCATGCGAAAAAGTTCTTGTATTTATTTAGTAAATGAATGAAGGTTAATCTCTCATCAGACGAAAGACCATGTCCTAAATTAATATTATGAGGATTGAGATTTATGCCAAGGTTTACTAGTTCAAACCTTAGAGTTGAACTTTGCAGTTTAGAATTAGTAACCTTTTTGAACTTGTATTTGATATCATAAAGATCTTCAAGCTTAACCACAGATTTATGTATGCCATTTTCTTCAGTTTTTTTATTCAATTTCCTTTTATGTTCGTCTTCATCGATTAGCTGATCATCATATGACCCTTATGATGTAAGAAAGGTTAGAACATCTCCATCATTGTTAAATACTCTCCAATTAGTGACATTATCTAGAATATATGGGTGAAAAATAAATTCTCTATATTATCTATCTAGACTATAATCCTCAAATGGAATAAGTATGGATGCTACATTAGCTAGAAGATTAGCGCTTGCATTTTGGAGCCATGGAATAGACGAGATATTGAATGCTAAGAAGTGTGAGGTAAGAGATTGTACTAATGCCTGGTAATGCTTGAGATGACCAGAAATACAGTGAATAGTATTTCTTACATGTTTGATAATTATTTCAGAGTCACCATATACCTGAAGATATTTAACACCGAGATCTATTGCTTTGTACAGGCCTTGGACCAGTGCCTCATATTCTGCAGTATTATTTGTGCACTCAAATTCTAGCCTACATGCCAGCATTGTATTTTCTCCTTCTGGAATAATTAGTATGCAACCATCTCCTGCATCTTCAGCAGATTTTGATCCATCAAAGTATAATGTCTAGAATAAAGTTTTAACAGAAGGTTTATCTACGATATTTATACATTTGGAAGAGCCCGACTGAGAATTTTTTTTGATTTGAGAATTAACTAATTTGATAAGAATTGGAGATTTTTGAGCATTGAATTGCCTAAAAAAGATTCGTCAGAGTAGTTTCCAAGAATGTTATGTTGGTTACTGAATATTTCATGTGTTTTTCACGATCAATTCGAATTTGATTTTGCTTACCATTTTAGGGGAGCCACATATGAGATCAATCCATTGTGAAATAACCATGAATTTTCTCTGATCAATCTCTACTTATAATTAAACCATAAAATTTAGGAATATCAACAGCCAAAATATCAATTACTTGAAGAAATTTTGAATTAGATGCTAGTCTGATAAGGAAAAAGTTCATTTCTCCTATTAACTTGACTTTGATTCTGTCTAATTGCACAATGTTTACTACAAAATTTAATGGAGAAATATTTAACTTCAAGAAAACATAATACGACATAATATTTGAAGAAGCTCTAGAGTCTCTTAAACAATTATGCAAATTTTTGTTAAATACTTCAAAAGTAAAAATAAAAGGAGGAGTATGTGAATTAGACATGTCTCCGATTAGACTATCATAATTTGCATCGATTTTTTTAGATGAATCAGTAGGAGGTTTTCCAACTCCTTTTGAGGCTTTGGAAGTAACAGGGGTAGGTAAGGGTGAAGCAGGGACTACATTCAGCTCTTTGAGTAATATTTTCTGCTATTGTTTTAATTTACTTACCTCATACATGGAGATATTTTCCTTCACTTTCTTCATGTATTCCACTATATTATACTCTGTAGTATCAGAGACAACTAGGGTCTTTGATGTAGATGTAGTGGTATAAGAAGTTGGGCTTGATTGAGGAGAAATATTACTTTTGTTAACAACTTTATCGTTAACAACACGGGGTGAAGATTTCTGCTTTTGAGGAGACTTAGGAAGATTCGTAGAATTTTTACTTCTATTGTTAACTGGTAGTGCTTCATGTTCATCTTCATTATCATATGTTGGAAGAATAAAGTCCCATAATCCATGAAATTCGACTAATTCTTCACCTTGTGATTCTTCTACGGATAATATTCTTTCATCATGATCTTCTTCTTGATCTGATTTAGCATTTGAGATTACATTTGGTGGTTGAGAATTTTAAGATTGAGTTTTCTTAAAAGATCTAAAAGGTTGCTTTGAAGAATATTCAACTACTTGTTTCTTTATTTCAACCATATATTTTGACATAGTTTTAAGAACATTTTTTTAATCTCTCAAGATCGTAAAGATCCTTGGATTTTTTATTTTTGGGCTCGTCCTTGAATGAAACCTTTTTAATTTTTCTATCCTCTTGTGTAGTTTTCTTTTCTAAAGCAAGAATTCTCTTTTCTACAAAAAGGTCCTCTTTCATATTTTCTACCAAAGTAGCCTTATTGGCTCTATCTATGAAAATTGCTATATTATAACGATGAGAGGATATATACCATTCAATTTGTACATCTACACCTGGTTTAGATGTAGTTGGGATTTTATTGTGAAGCTTATTAAATCTGGAATTGAAATCTTTAATCTTTTTCACCTGCATTTGCTTTGAGATTTGAAAAATCATTGATAAGAGTAGCATTAGTACGATAATCACCAAATTTAGTCAGAAATTGTTCCTCAAATATGTCCCAAATAGTAATGGTTCCTGGTGGTAGTTAAAAGTACTGATGCAACCATAAGGTCGCAAATATTCAAAGTTGCAGGGTTAGCGAAATTAACCCCAGAATTACCCACTTCATGCAGCATGAAACTGCAATTAACATATAATGTGACATGTGGGTTATTACCAACATAAAATCCCCCTTTATATGCAACAGATTACAATATTAGAGTTTTATTAACATCCATATGTTAGAATCAACAACGCTTACTGTATAAGAGATCGCACATAACTCAAACCACTTACATACACATGGAACAGGGTTCTAGGGTCCCACAAGACTTGACCAATCACAGTACATCAAACTTCGCTTGCCCTCAAGTTTACCACTTTACCGATAACGCTAAACCATAAATCATGTGATGTGTGCTAATGCGCAATGCTGACATGTGGCCTTCCCTCATCGCATCGCATATTTCAATTGTTACCGCATCGTAAACAAATTAACTTATCTAGCGAAGTCTTAATGTTATTCGCTAAAGTCTGCGATGTGCGAATTTGTGATTCGTCGTCCGCTGTTGATCTGCGCCTAGATTGAATGGTCCTCATTGCTCACCCTTCATCTCATCGTATCGAAATTTATTTTTTTAACTTGCGAAGTCATCTTGACCATCAATCTCTTCCCCTTCAGATCTGCGATCTAATCATTACCGTCTGCTCATCCTTCACGTGGCTCCTCTTCATCTCTTCTGCCTGCATTGATCTCTGTCATTAAATCTTAAAACTCTGATTTTGCGATTCGATCCTCGCTGTCTGATTCCTCCTTTGGAAATTCTAAGTTTTTCTGTCTTAGTTGTTTTCTCTTCTTTCTACTGTTGTCGCTCTGCAACTCTGTTTCCTCCATGCTACTCCTCCTAAGCTTTCTCCTGTTTGTTATTCAATCCGACTTGGGATTATCACGCTTGTTGCATGCCTTACTCATTATTTCAATCTGGAATACAGACCACCATTATGTATTACTTCTCTGAATCCATAATTTGTGATTTGTTTCTTACTCAACCTGCACATAAATTCATCTGCACGCATTTGATCCCATTAGCCTCATTCACAACTGATTAATTCCCAGGTTGGAATCATTTCATAATATCTCAATCCACACTAATCACTCATCAGTCACTCATGTTCTCCTACATTCGAGAAAATTTACAAATATGCCTCAATATTTAATTAAATCCTATTCTAGATGTCTCACATAAATCACTCAAAAACATTGAAAATTACATTAATTAAATACTTAGGAACCAACTCTTTTGAAAAACATAAGACCCCCTAGATTCTAGTAAATGTACAAATTTTTGGAACTGTGATGCTCCTGCATCAGACTCCCAAAGTAAAAAAAAATCATGATCTCCAGATCATGTGCTTCCAATCTTTGTCCTCCAGGATCCCATACTTTATTCTTCAGTGATTTCCTTGCTCCTTTTAACTATTATCCACGTACTCTGTTGTCTTTCCTTGTTTCTCCTGGTTTCCACACTTTTGTTTGTAACACTCCATTGAATTTTCCTTCAATTTTTGTTACAATCCATCCTTTCATCCAACTAGTTGTTTGTCTTCTTCTTACACAACTCCTTTCCTTGTGTTTCTTCCCCATAAGCTTCATAAAATTTTCTATCTCTCTATCCAATTTATTTGGATGTTGCACTTTATTTTAATTCTTTGGAATATAAACATCTTTAAGCTGCTGATTACTTTCTTCAGTTTATTTTTCTTCAACTTCTTCTATTTCTCCAAATAATGTTGTAGATATTGGTTTGGACATTGCTACAAATATTTCTTCAGACATTGCTACCTCACAAAATTTATGAATATCTTTTAAGATATCTCCCTCTTCAACATCCCTCTTCTGTTCACAACCTGCAAATTTACTTTCAAAAAGTAAATTGTTTTCTGATTCTTTGACTGCAGTAACATTTTCTTCCTATGTTGCAGATCCTTTTTAGTCTTCATCAGGTTCTTTCTTCTCTACTGGTGCTTTCAATCAATTCTCCAATAACTCCAATTCTTTCTCCCATTTACTAACCAATTGTACATGTGCTTTTCCTTCACTATCTTCATAAGATAACATAGTATCATCCTCCATCTTTATGACAATTTCCAGTGGCTGTCTATCACCTGCAAAATCGTCAAAACCTGCAATCACACATAATTTTTCAGTTGTAAAACAACAAGACTCAATTGTATTATTTGATGATTCTATCATCAAATCCTTTTTCTACTCCAAGTCTTCTACAAGGCTCAGAAAATCTTCAATGGTCTTCATCTCAACTTCCTCAAGCATAGCATTTGAGTACTTGGAATCCTTTACTTCTTCTTCTTGCTTTTGGTCATCATTGTGAGCCAAACTTCCTCTGTTTTCAACTCTAACATCATGCTGAAAAACAATACCTCCTTTAAAATGTGTATGATATTCCTCATGAGACCTAGCTGTCTCATCTTTCTTCTTTAAAATAGAATTTAGATTCTGTCTCTCTGCTTCCTCTTCTTTGACAATACCGAAAGATTTTCCATCATCATGTATTACACCTGCAAGCATACACAAATTGTTAATTATAAAATCATAAGGCTCAGTAGCATCAATTGATGTTTCAGACATCATTGCTCCATCTTCAAGTTCAAAAGGAACTTGTTCTTCTCCAACAAATTTCTTTTGTTGTAGCTCAACTCCTCCGAGCTTCTATATCCTCAATTGAACATTCATTATCTGCTCAAGATTCCTCAGCTCTTCTATTAGTTGCATATTCACCTGTTGCTTTCTCTTCTTTTGTAGCCTATGCCATTTTACTTTCTTTCTCATAGTCCAACCATACCTCTAGTCTACCTTATTTCTCTGCAACATATCCATCAATAATGCAAGTTGGAAATTTATCTCAGCTTTCTCTCTCTCATATTCTTCATCACTCATCTGTCTCCATATGCCATTTGCTTTGGCATATTCTTTCTTCACTTTGTGGTTGCTTCTCGAACCTCTGCTATGACTATCAGTAGTCATCTTCTTCTTCATATTCATGAGATCCTCACTCAATATGAGATGTACTTAAGCCTCTACAATAGCAAGTCCTCCCTACTATATTTACCTCTCCAAGATTTCCTCTATACTTGGTCACTTTTCCCCTCTCTAGAACTTTCCTTGAGCATTCCTCTGCTCCTTCTAGGCTTCAACTCATTTACACTTTTGAGAACACAACTGTCCTTTTGTATTTCAATCACAAATGAAATACTAGGTTCTGGCCACACTCTTCTTTCACTTAGAAATCCTTAAAAACTTCTTTCATCACTGCTTCTTAAGGTTGTGATCTTCTTTTGCTAAGATACTTCATTAGCTCCAATTATCTATCTTTAATATTTCTTTTATCCTACAAAACTCAAATTAGAGTTAAATAAAAAAAAAACTTGCATGATTTCACAAGCAGTGTCCATCCACCCTTCACATTCGAGTGAATCTCTATTCTCCTCAAGAAAACAACCATCACTTTGTCAGATTTTAATGTCTGACTTTTCTTTCTGCGCTTGTCTCCACCTTTTTAGATTTATAATCTGACTTCTTCTCCTCTGATCTGCAATCACACTGAATCTTATTTTGTTCAACTACCCAATGTATTATGCATAGTTTAGCTCTACAATCTTCATTTATAACAATTTTCATTTACTCCCGCTCTAATACCAAATGATGCAACCATAAGGTGGCAAATATCCAAAGTTGTAGCGTTAGCAGAATTAACCCCACAAATACCCACTTCATGTAGCACGAAACTGCAATTAACATATATCGTGACCTGTGTGTTATGACACACATAAACTCCCCCTTTATACGTAACGTATTACAATATTGTAGTTTTATTAACATACATACATTAGCAATCAACATCGCTTACTTTATAAGAGATCACACATAACTCAAACCACTTACATATACGCAAAACAGGGTTCTACGGTCCCACAAGACTTGACCAATCATAGTACATCGCACTTCACTTGCCCGCAAGTTTACCACTTTACCGATAACGCTAAACCATAAATCATGCGATGTACGCTAATGCGCAATGCCGACACGTGGACTTCCCTCATCGCATCACATATTTCAATCTTTACGGCATCAGAAACAAATTAAATTATCTAGAGAAGTCTTATAACTATCCACTAAATTCTACGATGTGCTAATATGTGATTTTCCATCCGTCGTTGATCTGTGCCCAGATCTAACAATCCTCACTACTCGCCCTTCACCTCATCGCATCGCAAGTTATTTTGTTTAACTTGCAAAGTCATCTTGATCGTCAATATCTTCCCCTTCAGATCTGCGATCTAATCATGTCCGTCCACTCATCCTTCACGCGGATCCTCTTCATCTCTTCCACCTGCACTGATCTCTGCCATTAAATCTTAAAACTTCAATTCTGTAATTCGATCCTTGCTGTCTGATTCCTCCTTTGGAAATATTCTAAGTGTTTCTGTCTTAGTCGATTTCTCTTCTTTCTGTTGTCGTCACTCTCCAACTCTGTTTCCTCCACGCTACTCCTCCTGAGCTTTCTCCTATTGGTTATTCACTCCGTCTTGGGATTATCACGCTTGCTGCACACCTTACTCATTATTTCAATCCGGAATACATGCCACCATTCTGTATTACTTCTCTGAATCTAGAATTATTGATTTGTTTCTTACTCGACCTGCACATAAATTCATCTGCACACATTCACTCCCATTAGCCTCATTCATATCTAGTTAATTCCCAGACTGGAATCATACAGATTCTACCTAGCCATTAAGTCTTCTATCACCCAGTAAGACTTATTCATTCATCTAGAATTTGTTACAGGGAATTATTACAGTGATATCGAATTCTTTCTATTATGGATTACCCAGCACATAACATAAAAGACACACAGTCAAAATGAAATTTGATTTCTCATTAAACAAATAAATTTTACAAATACAAGCAAAATCTATTTACAATCTGGCTTTGGCCTGATGCACCTTTTACATGGCCCTTTTCTCTTCCTCTCTCTGTGTGCCCATAGGCTTACAATTAAGTTTCCTTTCTAAGAATATCTCTCTTTTTCTCTCCTTGTGCCTTTGAGGCTTTACAAATATACACAAAATATTCTGTAACCAATTCTGGTTCAGATCCATAGGTCACTCAAAAAAATCCTAAAAATCCTCTAAGTCCTCAATTAATTCCTAAAATCTCTTCTTTATCCCTTGAGTATATCAGCATTCAACTAAATCCTAAGGATCCTCCATAAATCATGAACTACTTTCTAATCTAAGATTTACAATATTTCAGAATATCTCAATTCACACTAATCACTCATCAATCACTCATGTTCTCCTACATTCAAGAACATTTACAAATATGCCTCTCAACGTTTAATTAAATCCTATTCTAGATGTCTCACATAATTCACTCAAAAACATTGAAAATTACATTAATTAAATAAATTAGGAAACCAAATCTTTTGAGAAACATAAGGCCCCCTAGATTCTACTAAATGTAAAAATTGACGAAACCATGATGCTCCTGCATCAAGTACCATGATCCAGCTGATCCTTGAAAAGTATAGGGAAATAATATTACTACACATTATTCTTCAGAGACAACATTTAGATTCATAAACAACATGAAATTATGGAGATGTTCTTCTGCAAGGAGACCGTTGTTTGGACTATACTTTGGTAGCCATATTTCTGGATGCTTAGGTAAAGGATGAAGGGGACCTACTAATTGAAGAACCCCAGGATTGGTCCAAGGTCTATTTTTCATTGTGTGAATGGGGGGATTGACTTTTCCTGAATAAGAATTTGGAGTGGAGGAAGTAGTTCTAGTGGTGGATGTTGGTGAAGAATATAAAACCATTGGACTGATATTTCTTGAAGCAGCACTTATAGTATGATAAGAAGATATGTGAATTGATGAAGAAATTGATTGAGAAGATGTAATAGGAGGAATAAATGATGGAGTTTGAGGGGAAGAAGATGAAATAATCTCACTAGTTGATGATGGAGTCTTGGATATCAAATATTTCCTAAGCTGAGATTGAAGAGGAAACTCAAAAAGTAATATTCCAAGTTTTTCACTCTTAGAAAAAGTTAATACATGAGTGCCTTGTAATATTGAAGTAACACTTCCTTCAGAGGTTTCATAAAGCACAATATTTTTTGCAGAAATATAAATTTCTTCCAATTTATTTATTAGGGTTTGTACTCCAGGAAACTCTGGGGTATATTTAGGGGATATTTCTTTGGGAATGGAACTAGGAGACCTGGGAGAAGATTGAACAACTTCTGATCTATGGATAGTGGATTTTGAACGAGGAGTAGAATTTGTAGGAGATTTGGAGGGTGAACAACTCTTTAGATGGTTTTTGTTTTTTGGATTAAGCTTTGGTGCCATTCATAGTTTGATTTCACTCCTTCTATCGTCAAAACTGTTGAGGCCCCAAAAATTGGTGCAACAACATCAGAAAAAACCACCCGATTGGGGACTTGAAAGTCGTACCTTATCCCTTTGATATGGTGGCTTCGAGTGTATTTATTGGACCAGATTCCCAGTGAAATATAATTGGGTGGATGGATAGTATTATAACTGACTGTAAATTGATAGATGAGAGAGATAACAAGCTTGAAGTAAATAAATATAACTTTCTATATCTATCATGGGATGAATTATCTCTCTGTGCAATTTAAAAATATGATCTTTCAGCGACTGCATATAAAGACTATACAAACACTTGGAGATATGAAAAAAATTTGAAATAATTGATTTAATTAAATCAATTGAGTAAGCATATATCACATATGTTTACTGCGTGTATTGAATATGTATAAAAGATGGCAATCGAACATGTTCAAAAGTAAATTAATGCTTGATTGTTTTAAAAAGATACATTAAACAAAACACCAAAAGGAAAATTAACCATTTCTCATTTGGAACAAAAAATTAACATAAATATAAAAGTACCATGTATACACTAACTCTACTAATTCGAAAAATAATATTTGATCCAACCTTTTCTATTCAGAGAAATTTAAGAGTACAAAAGTGTGAATTCTGTAAAGTCTTCCTTTCAAAATTTTAGGACCCCTTCTTAAAATACATGAAGGGGTTTTTATAATAAAATAGAGTGTAGTATACCTAGGGGGGATAATATAGGGTACAGAGGGAGGTACCCAAGGGAATAATAAGATGTAATAATGTAAGAATGATAAATAAAGGGCCATAGTTAATAAATAAAGTGGTTAACCCACATTATGCAATGATGGCGGGGTACCCTGCTTACCTACATTTTCAACTCTCTATGCATATAAAATGCAATTCAAATTCATGTCCCAATTAAAACTCAAGGCCTGGGAAAATTCACAATAATTTATTTTCTGGACTGGTAATTTAAATAAATAAGTGCACAAGCTCTTTTATAAATCATTTCACTATGATTTATAAATCCATACAACCAAATACATGAGCGGAACTTTACTTTTCAACCAATGGTCAAAACCATATGATAAAACCCATAACGCACCTCAAATTCTCTTTACCTTTAATATATGATTATGAAACCATATATATCGGAACCCACTTAATCCAAAGTCTCCACCCTTAATTCATTTCAAAATGAAAGCACCTTTCGAATAGTCTTACCACAGACCCTTTGGATTAATATACCCTCGGCATTGTATTGTAACTCAGGTTTTATAAACTAACTCAGTGATTATAATAATCCGCTTATCACTTTATTTCTAGGGCTTTTATGCCAATAAACCATAGAATTGTTCACGGCCTCAATTAAAATGCCCCCGTCAACACATAACGATATTCAGACTTTGGTTAAAACATCATGCCAGCATAAAATAACATTCGGGCCCACGTAACATAACATACCTTTCACATCCAACGGTTGCAGTCTTATCGTGCTTCCACTGACAAATCCAACGATAATCGTGCAACAAAGTTGCACACTTTTTAATCGCTCGAAATCACGCGATGAAAACGGTTTTTGAATACCGCCTATGGACATGCGTCACTCATCTAATGATATAGCGTTCCAAAGGGCCAAACCACTTGCCACGCAAATGACTACGCGATATTACTGGTTTCCTATCTCAAAAACCGCTTCTACTGTTGATCATTCATGGTTCCATTTCCTCTTGCTCACGGTTCCGTTCCTTCATTTCTTTAACTCCGCCTTCCTTCAATTCTATTTCAATTTCGCCTTCACGGTATCATTTTGTCTCCTAGTTTCTTTTATGGTCCTGCGCCCTTATGGGTTCCACATTTTTGGATTCCTTTGATTCTTCTCTCGATAGGTTGATTGGTTTGTCACTGGTTCCACATCTGATTCTTAACTATGGCTTCATTTGATTCAATATCTTTGTAAGTATAAAACATTCCATCACATAATTTCAAGGTTGCATTATAAAAACTGCATCGTTTATCTTCTTATTCACCCTTCACCATGGTTTCATCAAGTCTTCAACTTCACTTCAAATCCCGATCTTCGCTTTGCTGGTTGCTGCTCAACAGAATGGTTATTGTTCATAAAGGATCCTCCCCTTTCACGTTAGGTTTATTCATCTATCGCTACTATACACAGAGTTCCAAATTCATTTGATTACCCATAATTTTATCCATTCAAAAATTCTTACACAAAGTTATATTAATATCAAATGGGGTTCAGAAAAGATTAAGACCTCTCACACAGAGACTAATAATTTCGGAAAAAGAATCGGACCCTCCTTCAAACACACAAGACCCATTTAAAACCCCAATTACAGGGTTTCACCACACTGGTTCTCATACAATTTCTTATTGAAATCAAAGCTCATTCACACAGAATTTAATTCGAAAATATCCACATAATGTTGAGACAAATCCTTTTATATACACAACTGAAATTACTTACAAAACCTCTTGTTTGGCCAGATCTTCAATTGATGGCCCTTCTAACAAATTTGTCCGAGGGCTTTTTCAAACAACACTCTCCAGATCTCTCTAGGTCTGCCTGTTTGCTTAATGCCTATGAGGCTTATTTATATAAATCAATAATAAATGATTCATCTACCTTAACGCTCAACAAACTCTTGAAATTTTAGATTTCCTAAATCTAGACTAAATCCCTAAAATTGCTAAAATTGATTCTTCACATTCCCAGCTAATTTACTCTCTCATGTTCTCCAACCATTTGGGAACATGTACAATTCCTCTCCATATTTAATTAAAATCACTCAAATATTAATAATTACATATGAAAGAAAAAACATGAGACCCCCCTATGTCTATTTACATACAAAGTATTTTCTTGAGCCTAATGCCCCTGCATCAGACTCCCAAGGTTAAAGTGATTCATGATCTCCTGATCATGTGCTTTCATCCTTGTCTTCCTAGATCCCACACTTTGCTTTGCTACTGTCCATTAGCTGCATTATTCTTCAACTGCACACTTCCAGGTTTCCATGCTTTGTTCTGCAACTTGCCTCCAGCTATGCTTTCACATTCTGCTCTTGTTTTTCCTTTGCTAAAATTTCTCTGCCTTCTTGCTACTGTCTGCTGCTTCTGAGGCACCTTCATCATCAATCTCCTCATAAATTCAATTTCGCTGTCTAATATGTCTTATGATTGCTGGATATTGCTTCCTCTTGATTGCTGAACTTTTGCTTCTGCTTCTGCTTCTGCTTGCTGAGTTCCTATTTGCTGAACTCTTACTGCCACCTTTGCTGTAACTTTAGCCCCAGCTTTAACTCTAGCTTGCTGAAATCCTGTGGGTGCTCTGGCTCTGGCTTTCTAAGCTCCTACGTTAACTCTAGCTCTAGCTTTAACTGCCACCCAATCATCCATACCTTCTTGTTTTCTGCAACAGAAAAACTCTTCCTGATTGTCACTTATTACAATTTCTTTGTTCTTTGACTTCAGCAATTCTCTGGATTGGTATTCAAATTGCCAGTCACTGTCATCATCTCTTTTCTTCTCCTGGACCAAACATCCTTTAGTCCTTCCATCAGTACCTGTAATCATAAAACAAACATCAAAGCTACAAAATCTTGGTGTCTCTTCCTCCTCTGGCAATACTTCAATTTGTTTCTCTAACATTTCCCCTGGGAACACTTCAATCTGTTGCTTTGCCATTTCATTCTCTTCTCTAAATGTTTTCTGCAAACAATTCAGCCATCTATTTTCAAGCATTCCATCAATATGCTGCAAACTTGTTTCAGCATATTCTTCTTCTTCTTCTTTGACAATCTTCAGTAATTGTCTTCCATCTTCTTGATTGATTCTAGCAATCAATTCAAGTTCTTCAAGTACTATGTCCTCATCTTCTATCAGAGTAAAATTCTAATTATCCACCACTGTAGCAGTCCCAAAATTCTGTCCTCCAGTCTTCTCTTTGTTCATCAGGCAAATCAAATCCTTCTTGTCATCAATAGTAATAACAAGTTCCTTTACATGAGGCATGATAGCCTCAGCTTCCTTCTTCTGCAACAGTTCATCTTCATCCAAGACAACTCCGAGAGATGGATTGTCTTCTGCCATGCCTGTCAACACAGCCAAATTATCAGTTTTTAAATCACAAGACCCAATGGTCTCACTTGATGATTTAGTCACCAATTCCTTCCTCAGCAATCCTAAGTCTCCTCCAAGACTCAGAAAGTCTTCACTATCTTCACTCCCTTGCATCTTCACATTCTGCAATCCCCAATTTTGAAATTGAGGTTCTCCTTCATGCATTGAATCCTGGTTGTTCAGCATAATCTTCAACAATCCAATTTCTTCATTCCATGGATTAAAGTCTTCCACAGAATTTTCCTCCTCTTTTATTTGACTGTCCAATGGTGTCAATTTTTCTCCATCATCAACAAGATATGCATTCACAAAACAATTATTAAAACAAAAATCATAAGGCCTCAGTGCCTTTCTTTCCTCTACCAGCATTTCAATATGCTGTCCTAAAATTCCTTCCTTCTCTATCAGCACATCAGTATGCTGATTCACTTTTCCCAAAGAATTCTCTAAAGAATTCTCAAGACTGTCAACTAGTCTTCTTTTCACACCATCTGCTCCCATGATGGTTTCCTTTTCACTGTAGTGAACTCTGCCTTCTGCAATCTCCTTTTCATACTCTGAATTCTCCAACAAATATTCCAGCAATGCAATTTCTATTCTGCATTCTCTAAGAACTTCATCATCACTTACAGTCCCTGCATTCATACACAATCTTTTAGTTTGTAGACCAAGAGCTTCAACAACCTCAACTGGTGTTTCACATATCAGTTCTTCAAACTGATCTTCTCCTTCTTCATTCACAAGAATTTCCTCCTGTGCTGCAACAGTTTCCATCATAAATGTATCAATGCTTCCTTCAGTCAAGAGACATTCTCCAACATTGCATTCTTCTTCAGAGTATTCATCTTCTAAGAGATACTTCTTCATACTTGTGACAGCTTTACAAGATTTCTCATCCTCCTCTGCAAAACCTGTAATCACCCCACAATTGTCAGTCACAAAAATACAAGTTTCTACATCATCCAGCTGATCTGGACTTGTCCAATAATTCAGGAAATCATCAATGATTTTATCCTCAGCAAGACAAACTTCTTGCTGTCTTAAACCTCCACCATGATTCATAAGATCTTTTGCAGATCTCCATTCTTCATCTGTACTCTGTTCTTCTTCACAAATAGAAAGTTCTCTTCTCAACTTAGCTGCTCTGAGTTCTACACATTCCAACTATACATCCATCCTCTATTCAAGCTTTCTCATCTTTTCTGCAAACATACAAAAATCATCAGATGTAAAGTCATTTGACCTCTTGGTCTCACTTGAAGTTTCAGTCTTCAAGTCCTTCTCCAAATACTCAATCATCCTAAGTAATCCCTCTTTCTGTTGAGCATGTATCATCTGCTCTTTCTTCATCTGTAGCCTAGGTCACTTTACTTTCTTCTTCATGAGCCAACCAACTCTCTGGCTTTCCTCTATCATATTTTCTATTTTATTAAACTGCTCTCTGATCTCAGCTACCTCTTTCCAATATTATGCATCAGTCAATTTCTTCCTCATGCCATTTGTCCTGGCATTTTCTTCCTCTTTTATGTTGTGGCCTCTCTCAGAACCCCTGCTATCTCTTCTATGAATTTTGGAAGTCATCTTCTCCTCCATCATGAGTTCCTCACTCATCAGCTACACCAAGCCTCTACAATAGCAAGCTCCCCTGTTGCCACTTACCTCACCAATCCTTTCCTCAAGATCTGGGCTTTTGGCAAGTACTAGTCCCCTATCTGCTGGAACCTTCTGAGCACTCTCTTCTGCTCTCTCTAGGCTTTACTCTGCAACTTTCTCAATAACACATCTGTTCTCTTATAATCCAACCTCTGTTGGGAATTCTCAAGGTTCTGCCACACTTTCCTTTTCTCTTTAGAAACCTTCACTGGCTTCTTTCATCACTGTTTTCAAAACTGTGATCTTCTTGCTGAGATGTTCCTCACTTGTCTGCAATCTGCATTCTGCAAACAAAATTCTTCAAACAGAATAAAAATACCTCACCTTCAAGGTTTGTTCAACATTCACTTGCAATTAATTCTGCAATTTCTCCCAATGCTCTGCTACACTGCACACTGTCCTGTCAGATTCAAATCTGATTTCTTTTCCATCACCATCATACCTGTGTTCACATTTTTGAACATATCCTGGAAATCTTCAAAAGACTTTGTCTTCAAATTCAGATTCTACAAATCTGAATACCTTCACTACACACCTCTTCAAATCTGCAATCACTCTTAAATAGATTTAAAACTTCAAATTTCCTCACTGCTTCAGTACATATGCATTTCAAAAATTAATTCTCAAACGAGCTATTCCAGCTCTGATACCACATGATGGCGGGGTTCCCTGCTTACCTACATTTTCAACTCTCTATGCATATAAAATGCAATTCAAATTCATGTCCCAATTAAAACTCAAGGCCTGGGAAAATTCACAATAATTTATTTGTTGGACTAGCAATTTAAATAGATAAGTGCAGAAGCTCTTTTATAAATCATTTCACTATGATTTATAAAGCCATACAACCAAATACATGAGCGGAACTTTACTTTTAAACCAATGGTCAAAACCATATGATAAAACCCATAACGCACCTCAAATGCTCTTTACCTTTAATATATGATTATGAAACCATATATATCGGAACCCACTTAATCCAAAGTCTCCACCCTTAATTCATTTCAAAATGAAAGCACCTTTCGAATAGTCTTACCACAGACCCTTTGGATTAATAGACCCTTGGTATTGTATTGTAACTCAGGTTTTATAAACTAACTCAGTGATTATAATAATCTACTTATCATTTTATTTCTAAGGCTTTTATGCCAATAAACCATAGAATTGTTCACGACCTCAATTAAAATGCCCCCGTCAACACATAACGATATTCAGAATTTGCTTAAAACATCATGCCAACATAAAATAGCATTTGGGCCCATGCAACATAACATACCTTTCACATCCAACGGTTTCAGTCTTATCATGCTTCCACTGAAAAATCCAACGATAATCATGCAACAAAGTCGCACACGTTTTAATCGCTCGAAATCACGCGATGAAACGGTTTTTGAATACCGCCTATGGACACGCGTCACTCATCTAATGATATCACGTTCCAAAGGACCAAACCACTTACCACGCAAATGACTATGCGATATTGCTGGTTTCCTGTCTCAAAAATCGCTTCTACTATTGATCGTTCACGGTTCTGTTTCCTCTTACTCACGGTTCCATTCCTTCGTTTGTTTAACTCCGCCTTCCTTCAATTCTATTTCAATTTCACCTTCACGGTATCATTTCGTCTCCCAGTTTCTTTTATGGTCCTGCGCCCTTACGGGTTCCATAGTTCTGGATTCCTTTGATTCTTCTCTCGACAGGTTGATTGGTTCGTCACTGGTTCCACATCCAATTCTTAACTACGGCTTCATTTGATTCAAGATCTTTGCAAGTATAAAACATTCCATCACATAATTTCAAGGTTGCATTATAAAAACTGTGCCGTCGCTCTTCTTATTCACCCTTCACCACGGTTTCATCAAGTCTTCAACTTCACTTCAAATCCCAATCTTCTCTTTGCTGGTTGCTGCTCAACAGAATGGTTATTGTTCATAAAGGATCCTCCCCTTTCACGTTAGGTTTATTCATCTATCGCTACTACACACAAAGTTCCAAATTCATTCGATTACCCACAATTTGATCCATTCAACAATTTTTACACAGAGTTATATTAATATCAAATGGGGTTCAAAAAAGATTAATACCTCTCACACAGAGACTAATAATTCCAGAAAAAGAATCGGACCCTCCTTCAAACATACAGGACCCATTTAAAACCCCAATTACAGGGTTTCACCACACTGGTTCTCATACAATTTCTTATTGAAATCAAAGCTCATTCACACAAAATTTAGTCGACAATATCCATATAATGCTGAGACAAATCCTTTTATATACACAACTGAAATTACTTACAAAACCTCTTGTTTGGCCAGATCTTCAATTGATGGCCCTTCTAACAAATTTGTCTGAGGGCTTTTTCAAACAACACTCTCCAGATCTCTCTGGGTCTGCCTGTCTGCTTAATGCCTCTGAGGCTTATTTATACAAATCAATAATAAATGATTCAGCTCCCTTAATGCTTAACAAACTCTTGAAATTCTAGATTTCCTAAATCTAGACTAAATCCCTAAAATTTCTAAAACTGACTCTTCACATTCCCAGCTAATTAACTCTCTCA
This sequence comes from Pinus albicaulis, assembly GCA_034641835.2. Lineage (NCBI taxonomy): Eukaryota > Viridiplantae > Streptophyta > Pinopsida > Pinales > Pinaceae > Pinus > Pinus albicaulis. Next base: position 1,317,101,599 of record CM076572.1, read on the forward strand.
TGTTCTGCAACCATTTGGGAACATGCGCAATTCCTCTCCATATTTAATTAAAATCACTCAAATATTAATAATTACATAAGAAAGCAAAAACATGAGACCCCCCTATGTCTATTTACATACAAAGTATTTTCTTGAGCCTACTGCCCCTGCATCATGCAAGGGACCACATGTAGATAGGGAATAAAGGGATAAGCCCATTGTATTGGATGTATGGTATTGAGAGACCCATGGTAACTACCCATGGTATTGCATGTATGAAATCTATATAGAGGATAGAGACTCTCCATTGAGGGAGGTCAAGAATTATTGTATTGGCAAGCATATGGCTTGTGGAGTGATCTCCTTCCTTAAGGAGTGAATATATGGTGTTGCCCTACCTCAAGGGTTTTGATATTAATGAAGATCTAAAGTTTTATCTTATATGGTGTTATTTCTTGGGCATATTTTCTATTTCTATACATAGAAGATAAAAATTCAGATATTCATTAATATCAAAACCCTTGAGGTAGGGAAACACCATACATTCACTCCTTAAGGAAGGAGATCACTCCACAAGCCATATGCTTGCCAATACAATAATCCTTGACCTCTCTCAATGGAGAGTCTCTAGACTCTATATATATTTCATACATGCAATACCATGGGTAGTTACCATGGGTCTCTCGATACCATACATCCAATACAATGGGCTTATCCCTTTATTCTCTAGCTACATGTGGTCCCTTGCATAATGTGGGTTAACCACTTTATTTATTAACTATGGCCATTTATTTATCATTCTTACATTATTACATCATATTATTCCCTTGAGTAACTCCCTCTTTACCCTATATTATCCCCCCTAGGTATACTACATTACACCCCCCTTAAACATGTTTCATCCCCGAAACATGAGAAGAACAAAAATAATAAGATCTACTCAAAAGAGTATTCCACTGGTACCATTCACATGCATCCAGCCATCCCAGAGAAAGGTGAACACTCGATCTAGTCAGTGCCTCGCTCACTTGAGATGGAAGCGGGTTCTGGTGGTTCTTCTGTGTTGATGTGTTATGGGTGGATCGTCGCACCTCTCTATGTGTTGTCCAGGGGTTGTTGTCCTTGCTGCTAATTCATTGCCACCTTGTTGGTTGTTGTCTTGTTGGGTGATGCAGGTGGTTATATGTTGAAGCTTTAACTAATGGAATATCTTTCATTAATTCCTCCATTATTGGTGATGGAGTGGTGTCTGGTTCTTTTGTTGGTACTTGCTTTTGATGTCTATGTTTGGCTGTCTACCATCAAAAGCTCATCATCTGATGTGTCTATGTCATTAGAGATTTGTGATTCTTCCTCCCTATTCTTTGCATGGTTCCTAATGATAATATCATGCAATGTAATTTTCTTCTTTTTATACCAGAGCTTCATGAATTTCTTTTGCACATTAAAATTGATGGTACCAATGGATTCCATCCAAGGGTGTCCCAAAACAACATCCACAACAACCATATTTGAAGCATAAAAATCAGAATGCAACACATAATTATACATAGAAATCTTCAAATCTTTATAAATTTGAACATCTTGATTATCAACCTGTGTGTTTTCAATATGTTTTGCTGGAACTTGAAATTTTTTAGCCAAATTAACATTGATAAAATTATGCTTGCAACTAGGAATGATAGGCACAATGATGTTCTCTTTCTGAATACTTCCATGAGCCTGTAACATGGAAATATTAGTAGAAAAGAAGTATTTATAGCTCTTAGTGTCCTTGTTTGCGGCTTGAGACCACTTGTCCAAAATGATTTTTTCAAGTTTTTTCTCGGGAAGTTTCCTCACTGAGCTGTCAAGTGTGGTCCACCCTTTATTTTCCTCATCTTTCATATGAAGCCCTATGGAACATATCCAAAAATTTTGGTATTGAGCCTTGTAATATTGTAAAAAATCTTCAATAGTAGCACCATCATCTTTTCCTGTAAACTTCATCTTGTGAGAACCCCTAAAACAAAGTAAGGGTTTTGAAGAAAATCACTTACTTTGACAAAAATTTAAAATGGACATTACTTGGCCAATATAGCTCAAAATCCTTAATATAACCCATCTTCAGAAACGGAATAGTCATTCTGCATCTATCCATGTGATTGATATCCTGATCCAGGTACTCTAGAAACACAGATCTGCGCTACAACTGTCCTGACGTCACAAAATTTCTGAAAAATGGCTGATTTTAAATTAGTGATAACTCCCTCATCCAGACTGCGATTTGACCGTTTTTTTTTAAATCGGGCGATTTTTCAAGGGGAGCTCAGATATATATTTTTTTTTCTAAAATTATGCACCAAAATCTACAAAAAAAATCAGGACAGCCACCGTAAACAAATTGTCGTCATAAACATTTCTACAACATTGCCGAATTTAAATTAATGATATCGCCCTCATCCAGACTCTGATTCGACTGATTTTTTTTTTTTTAATTGGGTATTTTTGTGCAAGGAATCCAGACCTGCTATTTATTTCGGAAAATTTTGTGCCAAAATTTTCAGATCTGCTTTGCAAACTCGCCGCCCTAAAATTTCCTGCAAAAAAATGAAAAAACAAATCTCCCAAACTCTGCCCAAGAAAGTGCTCTGATACCACTTGTAGTAGATATGATAAGAAAATGTATAGAAATGGAAAATATGCCCAAGAAATAACACCATAGAAGATAAAACTTCAGATCTTCATTAATATCAAAACCCTTGAGGTAGGGCAACACCATACATTCACTCAAGGAAGGAGATCACTCCACAAGCCATATGCTTGCCAATACAATAATCCTTGACCTCCCTCAATGGAGAGTCTCTAGCATCTCTATAGATTTCATACATGCAATACCATGGGTCTCTCAATACCATACATCCAATACAATGGGCTTATCTCTTTATTCCCTAGGTACATGTGGTCCATTACATAATGTGGGTTAACCACTTTATTTATTAACTGTGGCCATTTATTTATCATTCTTACATTATTACATCATATTATTCTGTTGGGTACCTCCCTCTTTACCCTATATTATCCCCCCTAGGTATACTATATAGAGAGTTTAAAAATAGTAATTACAATAAAAGTTGAGGAGGTTTAAACAAGTCTCCTTAAACTAAGTGAAAATAAAAACAGAGATGAAATTTAGTGGGGTTACTTTCTTGAAGATTACCCTGTTGTCTCATCAGCCATTTGTTCCTTTTGTTGAAGGATGTTGAGAATAGGCTAAACCTTGGGATGTTGGCCCGGCCTAATGCACAACTGTCCAGTATAAACCACATTTGAAAGTGGAGGCATCATATAGGAAGAAGTATCTCTCAGACAACACAACATGAGCCATTGGCTATGTGGCTTAACCAAATATTTCCAATACTTTTCCCAGTCTAGATTTTCTAATTTTCTGATGCTTCCCTCTTTTACCTTGGAGATTTCCTGTCATTTCCTTATCAAATCTTTAATAATAGGAAGAGAACCAGGAGGTCATCTTTCAATAATATTAGCAACAATGAGATTCTAGTTGATTGTTTCAACAATATTATTAGCCACATATCTAGCTCTGCAGATGTCCCTTTCAACTTATTTTAATTTTATGTCCCAAAAGTAAATAAAATTTCCTTTTTGGAATCCTCAATCCTGGCAAGATTAGTCTTTCGACCATCAATAGTATATGGCCAACTAACATACTGTAACACTTTGTCTTTGATCTCATAAAAGCCAATTCTTTGGTTCACTATTCGATTCATCAATGAATCACTTTTCTCACATAATTCAATGATACTTGAAAACTTTTGGCAGACAACAACATGTTGTTGTGCCAACAGGGTGCTCAATTCTAGTGCTTGCTTCCTGAATTCATCTATTTTCGGTTTGTCTTTCAATTTCTCAATAGTGAATCATAATTGATGAATTTGAGTATCCTTAGCACCAATTTCAATTTGGTTTTGCAGCTTCAATTTATCAATGCTTTCTTGGAGCTGTAATACTTGTACCTGTAGTTGCTAGTTGACATTCTGCTTCTCTGCCTGTAGTTCTTGTTCTAATTGAAGGATTCTTTCATGCTTTTCTTTGATTATCTTTTGAACTTTAGTGGCCTTATCTATAGTAGCAGAAGCATAGGCTCCTGCAAACTGGGTCAAATGAGTTAAATCCTGAGAAGGATCTGCTTGTGAATCTTTCCAAAATACCTCCATAGGAAGATCTTTTGGAACAAGGAGTTGATACAACTATTTTCTCCTTCCATTTATTTGCCTTCTCATAACATATTTATTCTTGGGACTATAAAATATGTCCAAATGAGGGATTTATTTAATTTTCAGTACAATTTCTGATGTAGGGAAGGCCAGGAGGAATTCCACTCATTCTGTACTAACTAACTTGTCTGTTGATCCAACAATAAACGAGTTCTAAATTTTGATTTGAGGCATTTGAACTCTTTCTTGATGACCAATGATCATCACTTATTGGTCTCCTTGGATGTTTTTATTAAACTCCTTCCAGACATCATTCAAGTTACTTGGAAACTCTAATTCCATGGTTTGAACTTTAGCAGATATATCCTCTTCAGTTTTGCTAAGGACTTCAGTATCCTTAGGTGTTTGTTCTTTTTCCTGCTCTTTATGTGTGATGGGTTGGGATACCTCTATAATTTTTATGTAGAAATTTGAATAATATATCACTTATTCACCGAGATTATCCTGATCACACGGAGCTTCTACCATTGATCATCAATTTGTGGAATTAAAAACAATCACATGCGCACATTAAAACATTAATCAATCACACATATAAACATAGTATGTAATGGGGAAAGCTTACAGCTGAAAACCCCCAACTATCTGTATATTATAATGATATAGAACATGTAACAATACATAGCACAAAGCTTCTCACAAGCTCTCAGCACTATCTCACATGCTACACACTAACTCAGCTCAGATCTGACTAGTCACAAGTTCAAATCTGCTCCGCCTATTAGCTTGCCTCTACTGCGCAATCCAAGATGAATAATTGTGAGATCCAAGTTCAAATCCCACTGGATTGTACTGTGCAATTCTCATTGGAAATCTCAATCAATGTGTGTGCAAATCTCATGCACTACTATAGTCACAACTGATAGTAGACTCACCCTTTCACCCACCTCTTCCACTGGTCTCCACTGAACTGTCAATGCACTTGAGTTAACTGATGTATTCTTTAGTTGATTTATGAGTTAATAATTAGCGAATTAATTAATAATTAATTCACACCACTCATCACTAGTGTATTAATCAGTTAGACTAAATACAACTAGTTCAACTAAGTTAAACCGAACACAACTCCACCAAACTCTGTCACATGAGTTCTAACTGAAGTCAACCATGCAATAGCTCAACTAAACCCTAGGAATAGCGTAATTCCTTTGTCAGCTGCATGTGCCACATCCGTAGCTCGAACTGAAGTGCTGCAAGAGGATAAGATAATGTTTATAGTCCAAATATTATTAAGAGCTAATAATATTCGACTGTTCTATTTTTAGACTAGCAGTCTAAAAATAGACTTTGCCCAGTATGTCTAAAAATATAGGTCCATCTATTTTTCCCGACTAGACCAACCATCCACAAATAGCATCCTGCAACTCATAGACCATGATCCATATGTCTAAAAATAGACTTTGCGCCAAAAATAGCCTGCGGGCTCACTTAGTGAAGGCGACTTCTTTTCACTAAGCTCCATCATCTTGTTGCATTCTCAACATTTTAAAGGAACCCCTTCCAATATTTTGTTTATGTACTGCTTGAACTTTGACAATTGATGTGGATTCAGGCATGATGTTGCTAACTTTTGAACTGTGGAATAAGTGTCGACTGAATCAAACAAGTCATCAAAATAATCTTCTTCATGCGTAAAAGGTCTGATTTTTACTTGAGCGGTGAAATCATTGGCAACTTGATTTGGGTCATATTTTCTGTTTGAAATCGTAAAAAATTTCAAAGATTCAAATTGATTGACCTATAATCCTACTTTCTTATATTTTTCTAATGCGTAGACACCACAGTGAATTGGAAAAGAGGGCCATGAAGCTTTCTTGGATTCCTTCAAAAACTTAGTTAATCCACTGCCGATAGTTTGATAAGAAATTTACCTTGCGAGAATATTATCCGTAACATATAATGGTAAAACATGTGGTTGAGCCAAGCTCCCAAAAACTATGACATAGGTAAACAATTCTTCACCGAACCATTTTCCAATAGAGGAGAAGTCAGCTTGAGCTTCCTTAGATAACCTAGGGGATTTTTCATTGAACACAACTTGAAATAAAGCGAGCATAACTCCATGGAAGATTTTATAAAAATAGTTTTCATATTTTGACTCCCATAAAATACTATGATAGACATGAATGGGGAGAGGGTCCTCGATAGTCCATTTCCAACCCATGGTTGGAAAATATTAGGTAAAACATACAACATCCATAATATAAGTGCTCATGTAAAATGAGGGAAAATTTTTGGATAAAATAGAACGATTATTTCTATATTCCAGAATCTGGGTGGCAATAAATGGTTCCCTGGTCCATGAAATAAGAATCTGCGATTGCTTCCATTAGGGAAACCCATTCAATTGAAAATTTGGTGCTATCAGGTTGACCGAAGAGTCTATAAATCATTGCAGCAACATAACAATAAAGAATAGAAAGGGAGTTAGTAATATACATGCCCTTATCATAATTTTTATGTTCATTAGGGTTTCTCTTCTATTTATTTATAGGATTTGACTTCAGCTCATTATCCTTGGTGACTTGTGCCATAAATTCTTTACCGTAGACCTTCTCTAGGTCTGGAATGTGATACATTGACTTCAAGTCTTCAACTTTGTAAGAACCTATCATTGTTCCTCTATTGGCCAGGAAAGTTCTGTCCCCAATATTGAGGTTTTTTATTATCCATATTACCATATCAGTATATGGTAAAATTTTGGGACGCACAACAACCCGGTGTAGATAAGAGTTGGAAACTTCTTCTAAGGTAACTTTTGAAGAATCAGAAGCATCTGCATTAGCTTTCCATTGAACCCTATGGGGTTTCTCATCCTCAAATAACTTATACATCGCTTCCCAGGAGGAAGAACCGCTTTGTGATCCACATGTTGTGTATGTGAATAGAGGAAGCATTTATGTTCTTTCACATATAGTAGCTGTAGGATTTGTGGGTGCCATAGGTTTCTTAGATTTATTCACAACTTTCAAAATTTCTGAAGAGCTCTATTTATTTGGACTCGCCTGAGAAAAGTCAAGAATGATAATTAGAAAAAGAGGTAATATTGTTTTACAAACAAGAAATTATTGTAATAATGGAATTAACAATAGAATGAAACTTGGCACGTAGATAATACATAAATTCAATGCTCTTGCACTCAAATCATTTTTGGAAGCATGGGCTGTAAAACCGTTTAAGTCATGGTATTAATGGACAGTATGGGTTGAGGTGCCCGCGCAATAATTCCAGCATTTAAATGAGATATTTTCACATCAAAAATCTTATTCGTGTGTGAATCTTTATAGAATGTCAATCAGCTACCTTTTTCCAATTGCGATATTGCAATCACAATTTTAACGAAAATGAAAAAAGGGAAAGAGTGGTCACATATCGAAAGTGCGATGCAATAGAGTATATCACATTAGGGAAATGTATAGGATGGCTTGATATTGTTGGGATAAAACTGTGAAATGTGATTTGTGATTCGACTACGTGGCGGCAGTGGGTCCCACCATTTCTTTCTTGTATATTTTTATTCGAGGAAAAACCTTTTTCCTTTATTAAAGTGCTTTATTGTATTTCACATTGCAATTTGTGTTGAGTGGCTTTTTAGGATCCATATGTCTTTCATGCGATATTGCGATTGTGATATTGGGATTCACTTAAAATTCTCTGCTTAAGTGTCTTTAAATGAAAAACTCAATGTTTTTAACCCATTTCATTCATATTTCTATTTGAATTAATATCTTAAGGGTTTTATTTATTCTACTCTAAAAATTTTAAACGGGTCCCTGGTATTTTTCTAAGGTAAGTATTCTAAAATAATGGGGGTTGTTGAATGGCACAACAAAACATTATGATGGTTTTGAGACAAATATATGCCTTGGATTTTTTATCTTCTGATGTGAGGAAGCCTTGCCAAGGTATGGAATTCCTAAGATGTGGGTGCCAGTGTAACTTGGAAGGTGTGTGACTGCACGGAAGAGGATTTTCGGATTGCCCGAGGGACTATGTAGCGGAGAAGGGAAGTCTGTGGATGGATTTTTTAGGTCATGAGCATTTCCAGATGGAATCAAATGCATATTGGGAGTGTTCCCTGGAACAATGAGTCGATAATTGTTCACTGAGGGGACAAGTGGCACAGGATTGCAGCGCTAGACATTAGATGCAGATTTGACTTTGCCAGTGGATTCTGGAGTTCCTAGGAAGGAGGTGAATCCTGGTATTACTTTGAGGGTGGGGGTGTGAGCCTCTGGATTCCCTTGTTTCTTACATGGGAATCATATCCTTCTATATGTTAGTTAAGAAAATGTGTATGTGTGTATATGTGTATATTATTGTAAATACTATACCAAGCTAAATTTTTAGAGCTCCATAAAAAATATGATTATTTTCTGGTTGAATAAAATGTATATAATTGTATATGTGGTTGTTATTGTAAATAGTGTAATGAGTTGTGTTATAAAGCTCCAATAAACGATATGTTTGTCATGTTTTAGCAGTGGTCATTGTAAATACTGCAACGAGATGTGTTATAAATCTCCATAGGTAGTATGCTTGGTTTTTAGCAGTTTGCTGGTTTGAAGGTGTCATTGAACACCAAGGACAGTGTTCCCCCAAGGGGGAGGGTTTTCTAACATCCCTAGTGATGGTGAAAATTACATGTAAAATGTAATAAAGAAAAAATAATAACCACAGTCAATAGGACATGTATTCCAAGCTGAACGGTGGGAAAAATATCACAGTGGGTGTTCATTTTGGTTATTATGGCTAAGGAAATTAGAAAAGGCAATGAAAAAGGCATTAGAAAGGCATGAGGCATTAATTTGCATTTTATTTATGAAAATAACATAAATTTGGAGAAAAAGGAGGTGAAAAGTCAGAGGTTGCAGGTGAGGAGGAAAATGAAGGAAAATAATGGAAAATGAAGAAAATAGAGGCCTCATTAATAAAAAGGATTCTGGGGAGCAATTGGTAAGTTATTCTTCAGTGAATTTTTGGAGCTCTCTCATTATTCTCTCTCTCTCTCTTGTACTCTTGGATACTTAGAGTTTTCTTGGAGCACTCTTGGAGAGTGTGGCATACTTAGTGATTCAAAGAAAGAAGGAAAAGGAAGAGTAGGAAAGTGCAAGAGGACATCAGGATCAACATCTACCGTAGGTTTTGAGTGCAGGTAAAAAGTTGCATGTATGTTTTCCTCACTAGTTTTGACATGCAAGGTGTATGCATGTGGATTTGCCTAGCCTTGCCATTTCCTAGATAGCCATGGTGTTGTGGGTTTATTTCCATTGATTTATTTTTGGTTGGTTCTCGTGATTCCTTAGCTATGGCTTGAGTTATTAGTTCTTGGAAGCCTTGGTTGGAAAAATTCTCTGGAAGCCCATCAAACAACTATGGGTTGAGTTACTAGTCTTGGAATCCCTGTAACAGTTAGGGTTGAGTTAATAGTCCTAGAAGCCCTGGTTGGAACAAACACTCTGGAGCCCTGGAACAACTTGGATAATGACCAATACTTGATGGCTGTGATGTCCGACCGTGAGGTGGAATCATTGGTTGAGGGTTGAGGTGGTTTGGCCTCTGGAAGCCTTGAATTGATTTTGATTCATGTGTTTGATGAGATACCACATTCATGCTTGGAATATGTCACGGGGGTGATTGGATGAATTTAGACTTGGATCAACCAATCTATGGTTGGGTGGAACATGGAAGTCCCATCTCCAGTTGGTTTTTACATTAAGTAATGAAGAGCTCATTCCTCTAGTATTTGACATGCAAATGTACTAGCTTATGTATGGATTTTATTGTTTTTTTATCCATTTTATTTATGTAGTTATTGTGTTGGTTATAAGTATGTATTTTATTAGTGATGATGCGTGGCTCTACCCATGTTTTTACCTATAAATGAATACACAATGTACCTATGGTAAAATAGATTGTATTGCAGATTATGGTATAGGGGAGCAATGCTTCTTAGCAATTATCATATAATTAAGATACCCCCATGTTTAAATTTTTTGTTTATACCTGTAGATGCAATGTTTGTGACATGTTTAATGAAATTCATGTCATGGATAGGAGGGGTCCAGATGAGTTCCTGATGATGTGATTGCTTCCACACCTTTTTTTTAATGTTATTCATCATCCTCTACAGTTTCATGAAGTTCTGGCTAGTGACCTGGGCTCTAGGGCTAAAAAGGTGACACAAATCCTAGAGTTGCAGGCACAAAACTTACCAAATTGGGCCCTGGCTGCTACCTTTACTTGGCATGTTTGAGGATATATGTAATATCCCAAAAGGGAGAATGCGGTAATACTCAAACACAATATCAGAACTGCAGCAAAGTAAACAATAAATCTAAATACACAGTAGAATGCATAGAAATAGCTGAGCCATTTTATTATATGGAGGTGAATAAACCAGTACAACAGTGCTCAAAATATGAGACACTCAAGCCAAAGGAATGGCCTAAAATGACCCTGAAATGATCCCATAAGAGGGACTGCGTAACTGCTGGAAGGTAAACTGCGATGTCCCTACTGTAATTGTTGGGACTGCAACTGCCAGAAAGATAGAAAGTCAGATCTAGGTAGTATGGGGGCTCCGATGATGTTGAAAATAGAGATCTGGGCTCTATGATGGATACCCAAGATAAAACATGAAGGGTTTCTTACATATGTCAATATAAGAAAATCACCCTCTTAGGGCTTCACATATACATTGTTGGGTATGCATATCTGCTACATAATCTGATGATATGATGGTTGCAATGATGCACAATCAGATCTATGCAAGAAGGGATGATCCCTTCACTAGATCCTTGACCTAAAAGCTCAAGATCTAGCTCCTCCAATATCCTCCACTAAAAATAGCTGCTGGATGAACAATAGCTTCAGAAAATTGCGCTGTAAGAGAGGGATGCTCATTAGCCTACTGCTAGATATGTCAAATCAGCTCTTGAGTGATGGAAACAATATATACAATGTGAGGAGATGATCCCTCACAATATTTCCAGCTGAAATACTGGAAAATTCCTTCCTCCAATAGATCTACATGACTGGGCTGCACAATCCTTAAAGGGACTGTTGCTGCATGGAGGTAAAACCCAATGGCCATATATAGATATGCTACTCCTGGAAGATTGAATATGAAGAACAAGTGGTAGGATGAATCCTCCACCGGTTTCCTAGTTGAATGCTAGAAAAAACCTCATAAAGATGGCACCAATGCCTAATAAGGAATAGAGCTCAATAGAAAACCTTCCCAGAGTAGGCACACAAGTCCTCTATGCGTAAGGGTGGGATTCCCGCTCGGGAACACCCTGTGCTAAAAAACACTGTAAACTTAGCTAAACGACATAAGGGTGCAAGGAGATGTCACCTGAAAAATCCAGATCTAAACAGATCAAAGAAAAATTGAAGTATCAAAATCTGCCTTCTATTGTTCCTTCTCCTTCATTATATAGATCATGAGCCTTCCATAGCCTAGGCCAACTCCAAAAATGCGTTGTACATGTGGACACAAGTCTCCATGGTTGGCTGCGCTATTTTTCCATGTCCTCCATCATGTTCACATGGGGTGATCACCCTCTCCATCATGTGTGCATTAAATGCATCACTTCCTCCACTAACTTATCATAAGTGCTTTATGATCTTACTTTGAATACACTATGATCTCAGTTGACCTCTTCAAATATCCTCATGATTTTACATTTAAGATCCATGATATTATTTGACTGTTTCATCCTCCATGATCTATCTCATAAATGATACATGATCTCCATTAATGGAGTTGCTCCACTACTCCATGTTTTAGATCTAGATCTAGAATATCTGCATACACACATTAAAAGTGGATTTTATTCATCTTTGAGGTTTGTGGGTCCCTCCACCCTTTTATTTACTTAATTAATTAAGTCGATTAAGAACTCTGATATTCTAAATATCATGTGAAAATTTGGGAATATTACAATCCTCCCCAACAAAATGTTGCTTGTCCTCAAGCAACTGCAAAAGTAGATGCTAGAGCAATCTGTCCCCCTCCAAATGGCATCCACACAAGGAAGGTCTCCCCATTTTCTGTAATGAGTTATGTATGCCCAGCACCAAATTTTCCTCCCTATAATGTCTAGAGTGATCCTTAACTGTGTAGCTAGATGTCCCTCATCAATCATGAAGCTCCAAGTGGCAACCATAAGCTGTCCAACATCCTCCACAATACATGAGATACATAAAGATAGGTGGTTCTTTCGACAAGAGGAAAGCTCCAACTCAAAAAGTATACCCTCGTCCCACGCTACATGAAGTAAAGAGAGGATTTTCATGCCTCCATCCTTAGGCTTGTTGGCCTTGTTGGATCTAAGCATCATCCCAGCATTGTACAAAAGAAGAAGTAGAGATATATGGGTAGACAAAGATGTCAAAACATATTCTCCCAATAGTAGCCAACGCAACAATGCACCCTACTACCACACCACACCATCAAGATACCAAGTATGATGTCCATACTCTCCAAGTAAGAGCCATCAAAGGAGTTCCTCTTACTGCCATCCTCCAACACTATCATGAAAAGTAGGGGAGTATTTTGGACCAAAGTCCCCCAATAAAAGCCGCAACAACAAGATCTCTTGCTACCTCTTCACATTATCATGTGAATCATGGAGCAATAACAACATACTGAAGGACATATGGAATGTCATATCAGCCCAATACAAACAAACTCCATTATCACACATCATGAGAGTATTATGCCATATTACAAACAATACAAAACACATAAACATGGGAAATGTGATGTGATGGCCAAAATCTCTCAACTAAAATGAACATTAATTCTTCTGCTTCATTATGTCATGGATACACAAGGCATGAGTAAAAGAAATATTAGTTATTGGGTGGTAACCATACTCACCCAAGAGTATCCAGCGTAACCATGCCTCATACTATGATTACATGAGTGCTTTTCACAGCATGGATCAAGGAATTAGGAGCCTTTTTGTAGTAACCAAACTCACCCAAGAGAAACCAGCATAACCAAGCTTCTTGTTGGCCCATGTCATATAATGCAAGTGGTCATGCAACCCCTTGCTTATCATCCTCACCCACTCATCCCAATGTGGATGATGAATGATGTTTTGCATAAACATGGTATCCTCCATTTGTAGAATACCATCCACCTTAGACTGATGAAGAATTTGTACTCCATGAAATGTTGAAGTGCACCTCCAATGAGATCTCTTAATGAGACCTTCTTCTCATCAATGGCCTTCCAAAACCAATGAATTTTTGGATCTGATACAGGTAGAAGTTTCTCTTTGAGTTGTGGGATGCTTATTGAGAAAGAGTCATCTTGAAAGGGGAAATTATTGCCCATCTTAAGATGTCTACCATCTATCATCTTTCTCTCCATTGCTTCATGAATGAAGCTACCATATGATTTCTCCCATAAGGAATGGGTCCTCCTCTTCTCACGGCTGCTCCTTAACAACATTGTAGATCTGCAAGGTGACACATATGCTGTCTCAAGCAAGGCACAATGCTGAACTCATAGCCAACGATTGTACATAGGATCATTCTCATCCCATCTTCTGAAATTCCAGATTTCAACTCAAAGGGTTGAATGTAGTCTAACAATGACAAACTGGGATAGTTTTTCATCTCCTCCTTGATTATATCAAGGGTCCTCTGCGCAGTGATATGTTGCTGCTTCAAATCAACATGTTGTTCTAATCCTTGGTTATGCATTGGCCTTGGTATCATGTTCCCATAGGTTTCAATAAGAGGTTTTGAAACAATATGAGATGGAAGTGGATGCATACCTTGAATTGACTGAGATTCAGAAACATCTTGCAAGATCACAAGAGTTTCCTCTTCTGGTGTAATGATCTATCCAACTGCTGGTAAGAGTGATGGCTACTCTTCTTCGAGTGTACTAGCGCTAGAATCTAACTCCTCTTTCTCATGCATCTTTTGAATCATGCATGGGACTCTATGTGTCAAGAGCTCAAGACTATCTTGCAAAGTTGCAAGTGTCTCTTCTCCAGATGCAAGTACTTCTGCAGCTGGTGGTGAATGTAGTGACTCTTTTTCTAGAGTGACAAGATGGACATCCTCCTTTGTTCCCTTAGGAAATGTCTCTTTATGACACACCTCTGACTTTCTCACATCAAACTCCTTCCTCAACTTGTGGAATAAATCTAAATATTTAGTCACCTTTGCATGCTCCATGTAACCAAACCACCAATCATTGGCTTCACCTAGAAGATGAAGTGCTGCAATCTAGACAACCTCTTTTTTAGCCACGGGTTTAGCCTGAAAAATCTATCTAACTCTTGCCTCCAAGCCTTAACATTGCTTGAGGAATATCCATCATAATTAGGAAAATATAATCTATTGTGCCTCTTCCTTCTATTGCTGCTATATGATCCCCTTTCTTCTTTGATTTTGAAGAATTGTTGGAGAGTTAGTTTCTCCTTGAATGCTCTAGACTGTGCTTTGTACCCTTCAAGATATAGACTGAGATTCTTATGAGTCTCAGGTTTTCTTCATTCTTTATTTATATACCATTCACCTTCTTCAAATAAAGTGGGTATAGTAGATCTATGAGGATATTTATGATTCTCCGGTTTTCTTTGTTGCTGATAGGAAGTGCTTGGACCTTCCTCATCAAATCTTCTTCTTGGATCCTCCTTTTGCCTTTCTCTCTTCATTTGTTTGACCTCTTTGCAGAGATATGGCATGGATATAAAGAGAAGATTGGAAAAAATATAATCCTCCTTCATGATAGATCTCATCTATCTGCTTATTCTTTTGATGCAAAAGATGAAGTGTCCACAAGTTGAGCCAAAGATCATTCTCTGATTCCACTACAATATCCCAAAAGGGAGAATGCAGTAATACTCAAACACAATATGAGAACTTCAGAAAAGTAAACAATAAATCTAAATACATAGCAGAATGCATAGAAATAGTTGAGCCATTTTATTATATGGAGGTGAATAAACCTATACAATAGTGCTCAAAATATGAGACACTCAAGCCAAAGGAATGGCCTAGAATGACCCTGAAATGATCCCACAAGAGGGACTGTGTAACTGATGAACTGTTAGAAGGTAAAATGCGTTGTCCCTACTGCAACTGTTGGGACTGCAACTGCCAGAAAGATAGAAATTCATATCTAGGAAGTATCGGAGCTCGGATGATGCTGAAAATAGAGGTCTGGGCTCTATGATGGATACCCAAGATAACCTAGGAAGGGTTTCTCAGATCTGTCAATCTAAGAAAACCACCCTCTTAGGGCTTCACATATACACTGTTGGGTATGTAGATCCGCTGCATAATCTAATGATATGATGGCTGCAATGATGCACAATCAGATCTATGCAAGAAGGGATGATCCCTTCACTAGATCCTTGGGCTGAAAGCTCAAGATCTAGCTCCTCTAATCTCCTCCACTGAAAATAGCTACTGGATGAACAACAACTTCAGAAAACTGAACTGTAAGAGAGGGAGGCTCAATAGCCTACTGCTAGATATGTCAAATCAGCTCCTGAGTGATGGAAACAATAGATCCAATGTGAAGAGATGATCTCTCAAACGATTTCTAGCTCAAATACTGGAAACTTCCTTCCTCCAATAGATCTACATGACTGGACTGTGCAATCCTTGAAGGGACTGCTGCTGCATGGAGGTAAAACCCAATGGCCTGAATGTCGAATATATATCTGCTGCTCCTGAAAGACTAAATATGAAGAACAAGTGGTAAGATGAATCCTCCACTGGTTTCCTAGCTGAATGCTAGAAAAAACCTCCTGAAGATGGCACCAATGCCTGGTAAGGAATAGAGCTCAATAGAAAACCTTCCCAGAGTAGGCACACAAGTCCTCTATGGGTAAGGGTGGGATTCCCACTCGGGAACACCCTATGCTAAACAACACTGCAAACTTAGCTAAACAGCATAAGAGTGCATGGAGATGTCACCTGACAAATCCAGATCTAAATAGATCAAATAATAATACAAGTATCAAAATTTGCCTTCTATTGTGCCTTCTCCTTCATTATATAGATCATGAGCCTTCCATAGCCTAGGCCCACTCCAAAACTGTGCTGTACATGTGGGCATAAGTCTCCTTGGTTGACTGCGCTGTTTCTCCATGTCCTCCATCATGTTAACATGGGGTGATCACCCTCTCCATCATGTGTGCATTAAATGCATCACTTCCTCCACTAACTTATCATAAGTGCTTTATGATCTTACTTTGAATGCATTATGATCTCATTTGACCTCTTCAAAGATCCTCATGATTTTACATTTAAGATCCATGGTATTATTTGATTGTTTCATCCTCCATGATCTATCTCATAAATGAGACATGATCTCCATTAATGGAGTTGCTACACTACTCCATGTTTTAGATCTAGATCTAGAATATCCACATACACACATTAAAAGTGGATTTTATTCATCTTTGAGATTTGTGGGTCCCTCCACCCTTCTATTTACTTAATTAATTAAGTTTATTAAGAAATATAATATTCCAAATATCATGTGAAGGTTTGGGAATATTACAATATAGTATTTTAGTTGCTACCTTGCCTAGGCATGCCCATGGCTAAGGCTAAAATTGGTCAAAAATTTAGTCTCTATTAGGGTTTATGGGCCTGCAAATTTGGGTTACCTCATGAGGATGTTTTTGATGCCATGTAAGGTGTGTTTGTCTTGTTTCCGTTGGTTCCACTTCCTTAAGTTCATATAGAAGGTTGAATCTCATATTAGTAGCCTCTTGTCGCATTTTTACCCCGGTTAGCTAGTTACTTGGGTAGATGTGGGAAGAATGTGTTACACATAGAGAAAGTTTTGGATAGTACTCCTATTATTTCTGCTACATATGGAGAGCTTATTTCATAGCTCATGGAGGCCATGTATCTCATGTTTTTTTTTTTTTTAAGGCATGCATTGATGAGAGCACATTTATGTGCATATGTAAAATCCATGTATTATCATTGTATCATCTTTTAGGGTTAGTGCTCATGGAGAGACCCATGGTGTCTAGCACATCTTTTCATTAGCTAAGTATGGGTCAATGGGAGTCCAAGTCATGTTTCATCTTGTATATCTTTGATGTATCCCCACTTCATTAGGGGAATTATGTAAACTTGGGTTCATAGAATCATGATTGGTGATAGGTGTAGAGGAGTCATATGTCAGTCCTATGTACTTATCACAACTATTTATTTTCTTCATGAAGCATTGTATGTATTGTACTTCATGGTATATCTTGTCCAAAGTCAGTAAGAGACATGGATCATGGGTAGTAGTCTCTTGCATTTCGCAAGGAGTATTATTACACTAGGAACATGTGTTGCTATAGTAGAAAATAGAGTATGTGATTTCAGTTCCATTACATGCTTGGGGGGAGCATGTTCATTTTTCAGAGTTTGCATGGCATTGGTTTGAGATTTGTTGGAAGCTGGTTCTCTTGTTTCACATGCTTATAATGCAAGAGAATATTCTATGGGTTGCATCAGTATGGTGTTGTGTATGTTAGGGGGAACCCTTCTCTCATCCGATACATTATTGGCATTATTATTCAGTGTTGGTATGGTCCTTTTTCATTGATGTCAAAGGGGGAGAGAATTTGGATGGATACAATTTCAGTTTCAGTTTATGGAGATCAGCCCCACATGTTTTTGAGGTTGACATATGTGCCAAAGAGGGAGTTTGTTGGAATTGTAGTGTTGGCATTGATGTCAATAGGTTCATGGTGTTGCATATGATGGTGATGGATGCTTGGCTTGATGGTATTTTTAGTTGGCATTGATGTCAACATACTTATGACTAGACCTAGTGAAGATGATGCTTCTTAGTGGAGATTATCTGGAGGCTGAGTGGAGATGCAAATTTAATGTTGGATATGTTGTTGCTACAGGAGGTTGAAGTGTTTCTCTAGGTGCAACATATGTCTCTATATGTCTCGGAGAAATTGGATATGTTACTACATGTGTTTATTTGTGGTTACTTTTTTTGGAGATGCCTCTATTAGTGTTGGAGGCAGCCATATAAAATGTTTTTTCTACTGCGGGAGCTTGGATATGATGCTGCAGGAGCTTGGATATGCTGCTATAGGTATTGGAAATGTTTAGAGAGGTTGTGGTTGTTGCTTGAGAAGCTGGAGATGCCTATATCAGTGTTGGAGGAAATTTTATGACATGTTGTTGTTGTTGCAAGAGTTAGAGATGCTATTACAGGAGTTAAGGATGTTGATATAGTAGTTAGAGATGTTGCTACAGGAGTTAGAGATGATGGTACATGTGTTGGAGATGTTTAGAGAGGTTTTGGTTGCTTCTTGAGGAGTTGGAGGTATTGGTCTTAGTAATAAGGTTGGAAGAATAAGTATTTGATGTCATTGAATTGTTGTTAGCCTATTTCATTAGTTGAATACTTGAGGCAGAGGTTTGGAGGAGTGATCAAATGCTGAAGAATGTGTTCCATCAGTTGGCAGAGGTTCTAGAATAAATATCCATTTGTTTTCTTCATACTTAGCCCAGTCACATGGAGCCAAGCATGTGGGAGTGGCTGAGAAGCTCTAGTCACATGGAGACTAGCCTATGGGATTGACTGTGATGTTACAGTCACATGGAGACAATTTCATTCATGCGACTAGGCCTTTGCACGAGTTTTTCTCTGGATTCTCACATTGATCAACTATTTTTTGTATTGTGGCAAAATTCTTGTTCAAAACTTTTTGGTTTATGGTCAGAAAAGTTAGTGGGACCTCCAAAACTGATTTAAAGGTTAAAATATCAAAAAGGAAAGTGGAGTTAGTGGTTGATAGAGTCAATGAGATGAATCCAGCTCAATTCGTGCATATGAACAAATTTGTGAAGCCCAGTAATTCTATGTAATTATTCAATTGAGAACTTGAGTTCATATACATATTGGAGGAAACTTGATGCTAGTATGGTTTAGTATTTTGTGTGTTGAGTGAGTGTGGAGGATTGTGTCCAAGCTGCATTTTTTATCTAGTGTATAATTTATAATCTATATATGAAAATGCTTGAGGATTATGATAAAATTTTAAAGTGATTAATTAGGGTTTTAAGGCTATTCTGTCACATTTTTAAACACATAAAAATGAATTTAAAGTTTAGTTTTTGCAGAAAACATGAGAAAACATCACCATAATAGAAAACACAAAACAAAAAATGATGAAGGAGTTCACCCCTCCTGGTTCAACTTCCAATGGTTGGGCCTCTTTCATTATGATCAAAAAATGGTGTTTAAATCAAGTTACAATGCTCAAATGGCTTCAACAATAGCTCCAATGGATTCAAAAATGTAAAAAACTCTTGTCTAGCTTCTTTCTGCTCCCAAAAAGGCCAAAGAATGTAAAATATATCCTCCTCCAAATTTTTCCTACAATTTCCCCTTTATTTGGTCCTAGGCGATAAATTGTGCCTTTTTCGGAAACGTGGGGCGAAATTTTGGACCAATGCCAAGGAGATTCCCATCGGAAAGGAGGCAAAATTTTGGCTCCTTGATCGTGTTGATTATGCCTATACTCGGCTAAATTTCTACCATGTCACACAAATTCCATCATTTATTTTGTAATTCCCGCCGGTTGTACCTGACCCCGGTTCAACTGTGGTTTCACGCCAATGTGATTTAGAGTTAGTAGAACCTGCCCTAGGCAGGTTCCCATATTTGTCGCAAGTCCTAACCGTGACAATAAATGTGAGGGAATGTGAACCCTGTGAACCAGTTTTTAACACCCTGTGTGACAGACCTAGTGGTTACTCCGCCATGTTTAATATATCACCCAGAAATTTGGGTTAGTGGGTTTTATACGCCAAATTATGACATTGGGTTCCATCGATTACCATGCCAAATAAATTTGACATATAAATTTGAAAATATATCATGGGTCGGGGTTAGCCCCTAACCCTGGTCTACGGACTAGGATCAGGGGTTAACCCCGGTCCCAACCCCTGATAGAAATTAAAGTAAAATTTAAATAACATTTAAAGACTATAGGGGTAAGAACTAATGGATAATGGATACATTCGAGGCTATGTCATGTTGTTGGAGGTCGTGTGTTCGATCCTCAGGGCTGATGCTCGACCCTTAACAAAATTTTGGTGGCCACCAGAAGGCCATGTGGTAGCCTCTGGTTGGACCACGTGGTCCATTGTAGTTGGACCACCTCACTAGCTCCTAAACCAATGAGATCTCGCCATTTCATAACCAATAGAAAAATGAAACATGTAAAACAAAGATTGACCCATAAACACATTCATCATGCCATGTGAGGGTCCAATCATTAGTACGGAACGTTGATTGTACAACCCTGTACAACCAAATACATTTTGTTAGTTGTTTTGAAAAATGAATATGTTGACACCTAATCCTAAGGGATTGGGTGAGATTGTATAATATTGTAAAATAGGAAATAAGGAAGGCTAAGAGACATTTGGAAATTAATCCCAACAGTCTCACCTCCATGTATAAATTCATGCACACCCTCCATCAAATTCATATTCCAATTTGCGCAGTTACCTCTTGGCCTAACATGGTATTAGAGCTAGCTATATTTCTGGAATCCTTGCCCTTATAACACCCTCCTGGCATACCTGCCTCTCTGCCTCTCTGTCATGGTCTTGGTAGGACTGTCTCACTTCCCACTGAAAATTCAGTGCATTCCTCTATCTCATTGCTCCATACATGCAGTCGGCCTCACAACAATACATTGCTTTGCAATTCAAACCTCTCCTTCAGCGTTACAATGCTATTTTGTGTGGCCTCCATACACTATAGCTCAACATCCCTCTACTTCTGCTCGGCCTCGACCTCAGCCTCCCCACTGCTGCTCGGCTTCACACCTACGTCGACTCCCTCATCTGACCCTCATAATACTGCTCTGTCGTTTCCACTGCATCGCCCACGAAACCTCCCTCTCGGCCATCGTCCATGCAACATTTTCTCTCGGTCATCACCCACACAACCTCCATCTCAGCCATGTTGATCGGGCCCTTCCCCTCCACCACTGGCCCTCACAGTTGCTCGACCTCGGTTGGCTCCCTATCTGCTCTCGTGTGGCCCTTGGCCTCCTGTGGCCCTCCACTCTCGGCCTTTTGACCTCCCACATGCGCCCTCTCTCCCCCACTTCCTCCCTCCCTTAGATAATCCCTCCCCCAAATAAGCCCTCACAAAAAAAAAATTGAAGTACAAAATTTAATTTTTCTTAGCACCAGAATTGAGTATTTTTTTTTACAGCGGTAGCAAAGTGATTTTTTTTTTTTTAAAGAATGCATTCTCTCATATATATTTTGGGAATTTTTCTCTCTAGCGAGGAGAACTATTTTGAATGGTCTTGGAAAATCAAGCACACTCTCATTTTTAATGAGTTGTGGAGAGGAATTTGTGAAGGAGAAGGAGACAATCCACCGACAAATCCCACCTCAAACAAGGAGATCACCATTTTGGAAAAAAATAATTGCAAGGCCTATGCCTTGATTGTAGCTTCTGTAAATGAAGAGGTGAGTCGCCATATTACATCGTTTTCAAATGCCTATGAAGCCTTGAGAAAATTAAAAGAACTCTATCACTCACATTCAGAACTTGAAATTTTTCAATTAATGATCAAGCTTTTCAGCCTTGACTTGAAAAATGATGACCCTCTTGCTTTAGTCTTAGAAGTAAGATCTATCATGCATGACATTAAGAATACTGGTGTAGAATTTGACATACCTCTCATAGCTTATGTTAAGGCATTATATCCCACTTACTCAAATTACCTTGAGTCATTGCAAGCAAGTGGAAACCTCATGAAAATCACCTTTGATTCCCTTGAGAAAAAGTTTGCAGAAAGAGAGAAGGCTTTTCGAAAGATGACAACCCCTCTGTATTTTGAAGAGGCTGTATGTTTCACACATATATAGAATATTCATTCTCAATATTTTTCCAGAGGAAGAGGTGGCCGAAGAGGAAGATGAAGAAGGAATTTCAGAGGAAGGGGAGGTAGACAAACTCAAATTGGAAAATATGATCTTCATTTCATATGCTGCAATAAAGATTGGCATGATGCATCTACATGTAATTTTCCTTGGGATAAAATTGAGCAGCAAAGAAATCAAGAAAAATTTAAAACTCATGACATAGAGAAAGGTAAAGCACCTGAATCTACTCATTATGTTGTAGCACATTGTAACAATGGAGTAACTGAAGACTTGTTTGATATTTCATTTATTTCTTGGAAAAATTAATGGTTGCTAGATTCAGGAGAGACATGTCACATGAATTTTAGAAATATTTTTTTGAAGAATTTACTGACAAAATTGATGGAGCAGTATACTTCACAGATAAATCCAAACTCAATCCATCATGGCTTGGCACAATCAGGCTTAAGTTGCCTGGTCTTTCAGATCATCTTCTACATGAGGTTCTATACCTTCTTGAGTTGAGGGGAAACTTGTTTTCCTTGGTCCACATCCGCCAAAAAGGACAATTTATTCACATGTTTTATGGCAAGGTTAAAGTCATAAAATCATTAAATCGCTCACTTGTAATGGAGGGAATAGAATAATGAAGACTCCTAAAGCTGCAAGGTTCCTCTGCTCATGCACAAAACTTTGCATTCAGTTCTCATCATGATGAAGGTACATTCCCATCAAGTATTCTATGGAATGCTAGATTTGGACACTTAAACTATGAAAACCTTCGATTATTGAAGAAAAATGGTGTTACTGGATTGCCTGCAATTCTTAGGAAACTTAAGCAATGTGATGCTTGTATTCTAGGAAAGCATAAAAAACAATCCTTTCATGATTCACATTCCAGAGCACATAGAAAACTTGAGCTTATTCATTCAAGTTTATGTGGCCCCATGCGTGTTGCTTCTGCAAATGGAAATAAATATATGATGACATTTATTGATGATTACACCAAAATGTGTTTGGTTTACTTATTGAAGAACAAATTTGATGTTTTTTAAACATTCAAGAATTTTCATGCATGGATTGAAAATGATGCACAAACTCATATTGGCTCTTTGTGCACTGATAATGGAAAAGAATACACTTCAAACGAATTTGAAAACTATCTTTTCCAACATGGGATCAAACATCAAACAATTGTTCCCTTTAATCCCCAACAGAATGGTGTAGCTAAAAGAATGAACATGACAATTTTAAATATGTTTCGCTCCAAGATGTTTTTCAAGAATGTAAAATTGATGTTTTGGGCTGATGCAGTTCTATGTGCTGCGTACATAAAGAATAGGTGTCCTTAAAATTCAATTAGAAACAAAACTCCTTATGAAATGTGAGATGGCCACATTCCTTCGGTAAAGCATTTCAGGGTCTTTGGTTCCACCTGTTATGCTTTGATACCTAAGGTACAAAGGAATAAACTTGGTGCTAGAAGTCAAAAATGTATCTTCTTGGGGTATTCCAATACCTCCAAAGGATATCGTCTCTATGATGAAGTCAATAAGAAGTTTGTAGTATCCAGAGATGTCATATTCCTTGAATCTTCCAAGACAGACAATGTTGTTGAGCGGCTACTTGATTGCTTGGATAGATTCACACATGCAAAGACTTTTCAAGAATTTGATAATAAGATTCCACATCTTGAAGGGGGGATTCCTATACTGAATCAATATGTGGAATCATCTTTTGAAGCACTCTCTCCCCCACATGAAGAACCAACCATGGATGACACCCTGAACGATGTGATTGATAAAATTGGAATATTGAATCTTGATTCAATTCCAACTTAGTCAAATGAGTAGCCTGGGTCATCTCAGAAAGGTCCCCCAAAATGGCTGACAAAGATAATAGAAAACTTTCGTCCCGTGAGGTTGGAAAGACAAGAACAAGAAGTTCCACCAGACAAAATGGAGGTGACATAGATAATTCTGATTCACCTATTGATATGGATATTTCTTATAACTGTGAACTGAATTTGTCTGCAGATCTTGAACCTACTTCCTTCAAAGAAGCCGCTTCTCATATGAATGGAATGAAGCGATGCAAAATGAGTATGATGCCTTGATAAATAATGACACTTGGAAGCTGGTTGATCCTCCTATGGGAACTAAACCAATTGGCTCCAAGTGGGTCTACACGAACATGTACAAAGCGGATGGATCACTTGACAAGCACAAAGCCAAGCTTGTGGAAAAAGGTTTTGCACATAAATAATGGGTTGATTATGTGGAAAAAAATTTCCCTACAGAAAAATGGGCCACCATCCATACACTCTTTTCCCTAGCAGCTCAGAAGGGATGGAAATTCCATCAAATGGATGTAAAAAAAACCTTTATGAATGGAGATCTAAATGAGAAGGTTTTTATGTCCCAGCCAGAAGGATTTGTTGTGAAGGACCAAGAACAAAAAGTATAAAAGCTTATAAAATCCTTGTATGGCCTCAAGCAAGCACCGCGAGCCTGGTATGAGAAATTAACTGGGCATATTCTGAAACTTGACTTCAAACATTTTGATCTTGATGATGCAACTTTGTTTGTTAAGAAAGTTGGGAAAAAAATTGTATATATTGTGGTGTATGTAGGTGATCTTTTGATGACAGGGAACAATCAACGTTATATTTCATACATAAAGAACGAATTGAAGAAAGTTTTTGAAATGAATAATTTGGGCTATGTTCACTACTATCTAGGTATTGAAGTAACTCAACATCTTAAATTTATATTCCTTTCTCAAAAGAAGTACATTGGAGATATTTTGAACAAGTTTGGCATGGATGAATGCAATCCTTTGATCACTCCAATGGAACTAAACTTGAAGCTCGCATCCATTGAAGGGAAGGAATTTGAGGATGCAACGAAGTATAGACAACTTGTAGGAAGTCTTATCTACTTGAATACTACTATGCCAGACATCTCATTTGCTATTGGAATCCTCTCCAGGTTTATGCAAAAACCTTGTGAAGGACATTGGTCTTCTGTAAAAAGAGTTCTAAAGTACTTGAAGGGGACTCAAGACTTTGGACTCAAATATACACAGGTGGGTGACTTCAGATTGATTGGATACTCTGACTCAGACTTTGATGGGGAAAAAGAAACTGGGGTAGCTACCTTAGGTTATACCATGAGTCTTGGATTAGGAGTTGTCTCATGGAGATCATGCAAATAGTCAGTTCCAACATATTCCACAACTGAGGCAGAATATGTGGCAGCAGCTAAAGCAACAAAGGAAATTGTGTGGCTCAGGAAAATCCTAGAAGATTTGCAGATGAAACAAATGCATTCGATTCCACTCATGATAGACAACACTTATGCAATAAAGTTGGCCAAGAACCCAAAGTTCCATGATTGGAAAAAGCACATCAATACAAAATACCATCTGATTCGACATCATGTTGAGTCCACAACTATCCATTTACGTCATTTTTCCAAAAATGAGTAGACAACAAACATATTCACCAAAGCACTTGGAAGAGAAAAGTTTGAAAAATTCAGAATGATGATTGGTCTCACCAACACCCCTTCAGATTAAGGGGGGGGGGGGGGGGGGGGAAGTTGACACCTAATACTAAGGGATTGGGTGAGATTGTATAATTTCTAAATTAGGAAGTAAGGAAGGCTAAGAGACATTGGGAAATGAATCCCAACAGTCTCATCTCCATGTATAAATTCATGCAGACCCTCCATCAAATTCATATTCGAATTTGCAGAGTTACCTCCTAGCCTGACAAAATAGAACTCGATTACAAGAGCATACAGTGTCAGTTTTGAACGAAACAAGTTGTGCCAGATTCAGATTGACGAGAACTACATAGTTGTTTTATTTTTTAGCCATTCTGACAACTTTTAATTTTGAGCATAAAATTGATCCACCAAATAATTCCTCCCCGTCATAAGCTTTTGGACCCCAAAAAATCACTTTCAGTTAAAAAACATATGAGGGTAAAATTCTCTCACGCTTCCAATCTCAACCGATTTGACTTTGCTTAGATTTGCACCCTTAAGCCCCACATGAAGGTACTCCACGTTCCCTCATTTTTAAGTCCTTGTTTCTCTATCAAGGATAGTGTCTTACAATAATTCTTCTAGATATTCAAGAGATAAATCCTCAATTGAAGGAATATGACAATTCTCTCCCTGATCTTCAATTAAAGGAGGCTCATACAATCTTAAATTCCCAACATTAACAGCTGCATAAATTTGCATATATGAAGGAAAATCCAACCTGAAGGCATTATTACCAATATTTTCCAGAAGTTTGAAGGGACCATATCGAATTGGTTTAATCTTTGTACCTTCTCCTTGGAGTCTCTCTTCGCTAATTGTTGAGCCCTAAAATTGTCTTCTCTGTTGTAGACCTTCACTTCATTTCATCATTTCTTTATCACTTCATAAACCTAAAAATCAATGAAGAATGATTAATATTGCTTAAAGGTTACATACAAATGATTAACATGTTGTATTTTCATGATTTTTTCTATTTTAATAATTTTGAACAATTTAGCAACAGAATACAGGCATTCTGTAGCCAGTCAAGTGTTCTGCAACTGTTTTTGTGTTTAGATATGATGCAGGTGTCAATTGGAGAAAAGGCGCACATGGGTAGTTCTCAAATCTTCCCTACATGATTCCTTCCTATCCACGAGGATTGAATCGACAACTGGAGGTGTCTAATCCATTCGTCAAAGCAAGAGTCAAAGATACTATTTTCTACAGGAACTAGGACTCTTGATTTTCTTTGCAGCAAATCATAAGTCTCAACAGAGTCTCAATTCAATTTTGATTAGAAGATTACACCTATACCTATTTTTGTTCAACATTAGTTATGAATTTGCATATAAATTAAGCTCTGTAGAACCGAGAAATTACGGTTGATACTCATTCAGAATCATAGTGATACTCTGTTTTTCAAGCACTATTTTAATAAAAGGAGATTAGCCTTGATGCTGTTTTGATTAAAATTTTAAGGAGCTAAAGGATTACATCGAATTGGTAGTAGAGGGCCCCTACTATTCGAGGAGGTTTTTATGCGTTTTCTAGCTAAGTTTATTTAGTTTATGTTTAGCATTTCTCTGTACTTTCTGCTCAAATTACTGCTTTCATAATTTGCAATTATTGTATTCAGCTGAGTAAAGTCTGTTGATGAATGGATAGTGACTCATAGGTGCAGTAATTGTTTAGGTTTCATTTCTTGTCTTTCATAGTTAACAGTTACTGTGCTCGACCAAGTAAATACCATTTGAGTCTTAAATTAAAATGGTTAGTGACTTATAGATACAGTAATTGTCTAGCATAGGAGATCCTCATTACACTACACTTGATCTTTTTCAAAATATCTTCTAATAAATCTCAATTAAATGAATTGGATTCAGTTGTAATGTTTGAGTTTTTTGTTGTTTCAGTATTTTATCTCATATCATAGGAGATCCTCATTACACTACACTTGATCTTTTTCAAAATCTCTTCCAATAAATCTCAATTAAATGAATTGGATTTAGTTGTAGTGTTTGAGTTATTTGTTGTTTCAGTATTTCATTTCATGTCATAGGAAATCCTCATTACACTACACTTGATCTTTTTCAAAAGCTCTTCCAATAAATCTCAATTAAATGAATTGGATTTAGTGGTAATGTTTGAGTTGTTAGTTGTTTTCATTTATTATATCCATGGATTAGGATTTCCAGTTTCATCATTTAATAAACTCCAAAAACTTGTAAATAAAATTGTGCTTTAATTAATTTGACAACATTTCCCTTTCCTTCCTTTTTAAATAGATTTAATCTCATCTTTTAGTTTAGAATAGAATACTAAGGATCAAAATATAAAAACTCCAAAAACATCAACAAAACCTTAAAACAATGAAGTAGGAAAAAGGACGCTTAGGCACATATAGTGCATTACACTTCATCAGTTTACTAGCCCTGGTCGATAATTTATGTTAACAATTTAGGACACTAAATTGACTAAACACTAATGTGAATCCAAACTTCATCACCAACTTGGAAACTGTGATCTACAAGATGCTTATCATGTTTTGTCTTGTACTTGACATGAATCTTCTCCAATTTTTCTTGAACTGTTTGATGTACCAATTGAACTCATTCAATGAATATTTTAGCTTTGTCTATGTCACTGTGACCATCAATAGAAACATCTTTCCCGAAGATAAAATATAAAGGAGATTTGGTCAAGTATCCCAAACATGCCTCAAATGGCAATGTTTGAGTAAAATAATGCTTGGCCCAGTTGTAAGCATGCTAAATATAGTGAAAATGTTCATCCCACTGTTAGGAATTTGTAATTAGCAATATTGGCAAAGTCCAATCTCAGAAACAACATCGTTTCAACCAACTTTGGGATTCTAGGATCTAGCCCTTCTGAATCCGAAGAGGGATCTCTCCAATAAGTGCAAAGATGGATTTGTCTTTGAAGTTTGGGGTAATGATATTAGGCTAGTTATGAAGGCCAAGGATTTGTTTTGTTTTTGGATGGTTGAGCATGATTATTATTTGAGGGGAAAGTTCTAAGTGCAGAAAGTTTCAAAGGTGAGAAGTTGCAAGAAAACAGAACAACTTTGGCTAAAAAGATAGGTATAACGCTGGTTTTTAGTCCATTGGGCTATGGAGTCATATCAGGGCTTTAATTGAGCAACAACATCAAGAGTGGTCCAAGGGGCAAGTCATCTATACCACAAGATTATTGAGATTAAAATGATGGAATGGAAACAATAAAGTGTTGGAGGGGTGGAAACTGATAATAATTTCACAAGAGATTTATAGTTAGTCCAAACAAGAAAAGCCTCTTAAGTAATTGTTTAAAACTAACCAAGAACAGGGCTCACCATAAACTTCTTGGGCAAGTTTGTATTAAAGCAGCTTAATTGACAAACAATCCAGTTATCCACATAATTACTTTTAGAAAGTATGAAAACACATAAGAGAAACAAAGTGTAACCTAAGATTAGATAAGGTACTTTTAAACCTAGTCTACTTTACTTTTCTAGTCTAACTTTAATAAGAAAATGATGAAAATAACTTTCAGGAATAATGTTTAAAGCAAACAGCAGGACGAGGGAACGCCAACATTCCTAACTGCTTAAACTATATTGAATCATTCTTAAATAAACAAATTTGAGGAAAACATTGAGATAAATATTTTCAGTCAGAGAAGGTTACTGATATACAGTAGGTCCTAACTCTATGCGTGCTATTATTTATAAGAGAAAAGTGAACAATATGACATACATAGAAGGAAAAAAAATAACAAAGAAAGGGGCACTTCACCAGTGATATAGACCAGGATCCCAAGAAACAGCTTGTTATTGATGTCAAACCAGTTACAGTCTTCAAGTCCAATGTTTCAGTTTAGCAATCATCTTCACTATCTGCACTTAAATTTTAATCTATCGTTGCCAGTAGCCCGAAGGGCCAGTGAACACTATTTACAATCATAAGTTTAAGCTCAAATGTATTTCAAAGTTCTGCAACCAACAGTTTCTCATCTTCTACGGAAGTATTTATAGAAGAATGAGGAGGTGAGATCTGATAAAATATCTCCCAAGACAATTAATACATATTCAAGACTTTCTCAGCCTTTGAGGGGCTCGATGGAGAAGTTTACAAACATTCTGTCTGTATTCACTATTTTACATTTATGAACTTAGCTCAGTGGGAGCTTTTATTGACTTTTAGGCTCTACGTAATGTTTGGAGTAACTCTGCAGATATTTCTGCATTTCTTTCCTTGCAGAAGTAACTCCTTGGCTACACTGGAGGCGAATATCTGATTTTCTTTAATAAGTTCAGCCTTTGTTTGAATGCTTTGAGGCAACAGGTGGCTCTGTGGTAGCTGGGAAGAATCAATTTTCCTCAAAAGTAGTGGTGGAGGCTTTTCTTTCTATTAATCATTTGTGATTTCCCTTTAAC
The DNA here is from genome assembly GCA_034641835.2 of Pinus albicaulis. Classification (NCBI taxonomy): domain Eukaryota; kingdom Viridiplantae; phylum Streptophyta; class Pinopsida; order Pinales; family Pinaceae; genus Pinus; species Pinus albicaulis. Next base: position 1,317,131,739 of record CM076572.1, read on the forward strand.
TGTGTTTAATTTGGGGGGATTAGGCTTTTGATAATCATTCTTAGCCGTGATCCCCACAAATCTGTCTTCAATCTTCATTCTACTGTGCTTTGTCTTCAAAAAATGATACTCTTTTTAAATGTGATTTAAATCACAGTGTCTTGTCGATGTGCAGGCCGTGCAGGACTTTAAAGGCATCAATGCCCATGAATCATTGATAAAACATCGAATCAGAACCTTGCGAATAGTCCCCATTGATAATTCAAAGGCATGGGAAACGTCTTTCCTGGCCTTCGGTATTTCCTTTGAACAAATGGAAAAACCATTCATCCCTGCAAACATACACAAAATGTTAGAAAATCCTGCATTTTTAGGTTTAACTGCTTCAGAAAGTGGGGAAGGAGTGTAGCCGTTGGATGAAAGCATCCAACAGTGGAGATTCATTAAGAAGAGGTTAAAGAAGAGCGGGGAAATGAACAAGTCGAAGTGATTTTGGACCGTCCGATCTGGACACATGGATATTCCAGATCTAATCGAAGGATCGCAATCGGGGGTGGCAATATAACGCAGCGATTGAGAAAATGCGATGCGATTGAGAAATGCGATGTGATTTTGCACGGGCCATTGATCTAAGATTTAGATCAACGGTCAATATCTTTTCTAGTTGCGCTGGCGAAAAACCCTTTTAATATATGAAAACTCAAAAAATGAAATAAAACAAAGGTTAGTTTTGGAAGTGGGAGAAGGGGAGAAAATGAAGGTTAGTTTTGGAAGTGGGAGAAGGGGGAAAATGATGGTTTTTCAGCAGTTTCTTCTCATGAATTCAGCAGAATTTCTGAGTATAAAATGGGAACAGAAATGAAGATTTTGGACAGAGGCATGAGGCCTTTCAAGAGTCTTCAAGAGCCAACAATTTTTAGCAATAAAATTTGTTCTTTGAAGGCTCAAAAAGTCTTAGCCACCTTTTGCTATAACAAATTTTATAGGTGGCTAACTGTGGCTCCACTTGGGGATGATGCCTTCTTAAAGGCATCAAGAACTTTCAAACTTGCATTCTCTGGGAGGCTGATCAGTTGCCTCATCCATTATGTTCTCTGGGAGGATGACCTGTGCCTGATCCATTGGGCTGCCCCTCCTTTGCTGGGATGATCTTGCTCTAAAAACATATTAGTAGCTACAAAAACAATGGATCTTTCATCTACAAGCTCTCTACCTACCCAATCCTACAGATCTAACATTTTTTCTTCATTAGAGTGCACTTGGACTGGCAAACTCTATTCACAATATTTTATTCTTTTGAAAGAAAGAAACCTAATCTATTTCTACTCCTTATTTCTCCATGAACTCAGATTAAATAATTGAGTTCAGATGCTTCTCTACCTAATCTAACATCTGTTGGGATTAAACTGTCCAACAGATTTTTTTTCTCTAAATTCTATAACAACAATTTAAAAGCATACAAGTCAGGATTGAACAGTCTAGCTTGATGCTGGTCTATGGCATAAAACAAGTTGCACACAGACATTTATTTTGCAGAAAATTAAATAAAAATGGAAGGCTTAAGATCTGAAAGTTTAAAGCACTTCCTTCATCCTTTTACAGCTCTGTTTTGACTCTTTTTGAGTTGTTTCTTCCTTGTTCTCTAGTTCATATTTTAAGCTAATTAGAACCAGATTTACATCTTTTTTTACTCAGAAAATAAAACAGATTTGAGTCATGTCTCTTTGGAAACTTAGGTTCAGATTTTGATCATGTTTGAACCTTTAATTTCTATCCTAATCTATCTACTGATAAGCCAAGATTAAACAGTTTGGCAAATCGAATTCACTATCCTATCAGCAGAAAATTTAAAAGCTAATTAGTCAAGATTAGGTTGTTTGACTAACTAGAAGTTTTTTTTGTAGGAGTGGCATTTAAGCTTGCACACTTTCAGATTTGTTTCTCTTTTTGGTATGGGGTTGTACCTTTATTTTTTTGTCAATCTGCCCTCTTTTCTTTCTTTCTTTGTTTTTGTATTTTTGATTTTTCTAACTTTGAATGCAATGGTGGATGAGATATTTATAGTGGAAAAAAGATAAAAAGGCTTCAAAACATGACATGGATCAAGAGAAGTAATGCTTAAGCATCCAGCCATTGACAGGACCTCCAAACAATTATGCTCCATTCAACTCCTGTAAGAAATGTGCATTGTTACCTGCAGCTGAATGAATGAGATAAGGGCCAAGCCATAAATTGTCAAATTTTTGATGCTTGCCCTTGTCTTCCCTTCTTGAGTCCCACTTCAAAACTTTGTCCCAAATTTTGAAATTGCTGGCCTTTGTTCTTCTATCAAAGAGCTTTTTGATGCCGATTTGCTTCTGCAATGCTTTCATATATACCTCTTCTTTGATTTGCTGAAGATGAATGGTCTGATTTATTCTTATGATCATGCCATTATCTTCAGTTTGTAACTCTTGAATCAACTTCATCACTGGTACACCAAGGCTGTTTGGAAAAATTTATCAGTACCATACACAAGCTAAAAAGGTGACATGCCAATAGATTTCTTCAAAGTCAATCTGTCAGCCCAAAGTGCATGGACAAGCTTTGTGTGCCAAGACTTCTTGTTATCCTCCAACAGTTTTTTGATTATGTTCACTAAACTCTTGTTTGAGGATTCTGCAAGTCCATTACCTTGAGGGCAATAGGCCATGGAATGCCCCAACATTATTTGATATCTATGACAAAAGTCAACCACCCTCTTTGATCCAAATTTTGTTGCATTATCAGTGATGATCTTGGTAGGACAGCCAAATCTGGAGAGAATGTTAATCTCCATGAATCTTATAATAACTGAATCATTGGCATGTCTACAAGGTATGGCTTCTACCCACTTAGTGAAATAGTCTATGGCAGTGAGAATCCATCTATGCTGAGAAGAAGATGGTGGATGGATTTCTTCTATAAAGTCAAGTCCCCACTGTTGAAAAGGGGCTTCAACAATAATTGGATGCAGAGGCAGGGGTAGCAGTTTTCTTTTGCCTTCAAAAAGTTGACATTTATGATAGGCAATGATCATCTTGTGTATATCAGGAAAAAGAGTAGGCCAATAGAAACCAGCCCTCAAAATTTTGTTGGTTGTTGTCTTCCAATACAAATGACCTCCACACTCTCCTTCATGGAACTCGTGCTTAACCTTCTCTGCATCAAACTCATGCAAACATTTAAGCAATACACCACTTGCATTTTTCCAATAAAGACATTGATCAATAATGCAATAGTTTACAGCTTTTAACTTTAAGAACCTTGCCTTTGTTTTTTTCAAACCAGGAGGTGTATTTAAATTAAGCAAAACATAAAGAATATCAGCATACCAAGGAGAATTCATGAAATGGTCTTCAACAATGGGAGTTGAGAATTCTTCTTGGTCATCCAAAGCATTAATCATATTAATATCAAGAACTTCAAAATTGGATTCAGCCATTAATCTAGCTAGACCTTGGCCTTTGATGAGTTTAGTGGGTTTTATCTCTAAATCATATTCAAGGATAACAGAAATCCACTTACCCCTCTTACCATCTGGGTCCTGTGTTAGAATGTCTTTAACAACTGAATTTGGGACAAAGGAAATGATGTGTGAGTGAAGGATGTATACTCTAAAGTCTTTCAAAGCTTTAACCAGAGCAAAAGCTTGCTTCTCCATAATGTTATACTTCAAAGGGGCATCCCTCAATGCCTTACTAAAGAATGCAATAGGCTTCTCTTGTCCTTGTGGATTTTTCTGCAAAAGGACAGCAGCTATGGTATGTTCTGATGCAAATGAAAAAATATAAAAATCCTTTGAAAAATCAGGACTTATTAGAACCGGTGTTTTGGTTAACTCTTATTTCACTAGTTCAAAGGACTTCTTTTCTTCCAAGGTCCATTCTACCCGTTTCTCCTTCTTTAACATGTTTGTGATATTCCTAAGGAGCTCAGCCAAGTTGGGGATGAACCTTCTCAAAAAGTTGATCTTCCCAATGAAAGATTGCAACTCTTTGATGTTTCGAGGATGAGAGATTTGCAATATAGCCTCAATCCTCTTTGGATATATCTTTATACCCTCCTCAGAAATAATGTGCCCAAGAAGTTTACCTTCTTGGAGACCAAATAGTGTCTTCTTAGGGTTTAAGGATATCCCAAACTTTCTGCATTTCTCGAAAACTTTTCTTAAATGTTCTAAGTGCTCTTCATCTATTTTTGAAAACACAGTAACATCATCAAGGTATATAATGATGAAGTAGCCCAGTTCCTCTGAGAATGCTATGTCCATGGCTCTTTGAAAAGTTTCTCCAGCATTCATTAGACCAAAAGGCATTTTCACATACATGAAAGTGCCCATGGTGTAGTAAAGGCTTTCTTTAATTGATCAGCAGGGTGAACTAAAATCTGATTGTACCCTGAATAGCCATCAAGCAAAGAAATTCTTTTAGACCCTACCACCCTTTGTAAAATATGATCCATCTTGGGTAAAGGGTAGTTGTCTTTTAAATTTAAGCTTTGTTTCTAAGTCTCTAAAGTTTTCACAAAGCTCCCATTTTCCGCTTTCCCTACTGGTATACTCGTATTGGATACCCATTCGGTATATCTAATAGGACACACGTGATCATACATTTTCATGATTCTCCTTCGAACTAATGACAACCCAGATGTGGATTTATTCGCTACCGTTTGAATGGTTTTTGGTTTTCTTTGAGAGGGATTTTGTGCTATATTATTTCAGTGTCATAGGATTTAAGATCTTCGTAACTCCACGCAAAAACATCAGAAAAATCTTTAAACAACTCTATGTATTTGATTTTAATGTAAGCTGGTAAAGTCTAGAACAGTTTAATCATTTTCGGCTTAAGTTCGCTGCCAATATTACACTCTTCCACTTCAGTCTCTACAGGTTCTAGTTTTGGTTTATTCGCCACGTCGTTAAAATCGAACAACTCTTCTAAAGGGGCCAGACCCTTAGGCAAACTTTCATCTTTAGAGTGCAGAGTTTCTAACTCCTCTATTTCAAACTCTAAATTCATTTCTATTTCGCTTTCAAGTTTTCCAGATAACAAGTTTATATCAGCAAGTTCAGGAGATGGTTCTTCTTTATCAAGAAAATTTTCTTCCTTGCAGTCTGTTTCATAGTCTGAGTCCGAACTGTTTAGTTTGAATTCATTTCTGAATTGCATGAAGTCTTCTATTTTTTTGTCATTGTCAAACACCTGCCAATACTTCTCATTATCAGGCACAAATGGTCTAAATTTTATCTGAGTTGTGCAGTCTTTGGTGTTATATGGCGTTAAGCATGTTCTAGCTGCAAAGGCTAAATTGTGGGCCACAATGTTTTTCTTTCTTGCGACAAAAATTAAATGGGACTCTTTGAAAGTTTCTAAAAGGTCCATGACATCTTTTCGGTAGGCCCTAAGTCTGGGATGATTTGTGTTATACTTCCCGTTGACTTGCCTAATGACTAACTCTGAATCCCCATACACATTGATTCCTTTGGCTCCTAACTTCTTCAATAATCGTAAGCTTAAAAGAATGGATTCATATTCCGCTATGTTGTTCGAACACTGGAAGTTTAATCTATAGGAAAGACTTTCTGTGTGGTTGCTTTCAGTGTTGCAAATCCAAACCCCCGCACCAGCATTGTTCCTAGTGCAGGATCCGTCGAAGTTCATACTCCACAAAGGATTAGTTTCGGGTTTGACAGTTGGATCACTATCCTCTTCAATAAGCATTATTTTGGTTTATTTTTGAATATCAGCGCTTAGTTGAATTTGTTTTGACTCTTCAGATTTTTCGTTAAGCTGAGGAAAGCTTTCTTGACTTTCAAAGTTAAAAAGCGATGGACGCACGACTTGTAGTCCAAGACCCATGTTTGGTTTGTTGTTGTTTAAAGGTTCAACAAACTGTTTTGACGGTTCTGTGGTATTTACCTCCTCCTCTCTATCGGCCATTAACTTTGTTAAAGTTACTTGTTCACCTAATGATTCTTCATTAAAAATGATAAATGAATCAAGGCCTACCTCTACAGAGTATAAAGGGGAGTTTCGCGGTCTGTCTTGACTTGTAACTGTGTATTGCATATGAGACTCCCTGTAAAGTCTTCTAGTCTGATTGAAAACAGGGATAGTCACATAGGTCATGTCCATTTGCATAGTCCCTTGTAACTTAGCCCCCCAAGATCTTGACAATAACATTCTGTACTTTGGGGGAACATCAGCCACCACAATATCCATGACTAGGCATTTGGCTGGAATCTGGGCTAAGTTAACATAGAGGTCTTTGATTAATCATAAACATTTTACTCTTCTTGAGTCAAAGGAGTAAAAGTCTTTGTAAGGTCTGGTGATTTCTAGACCAAGGCTCTCCATCACGGCTTTAGGAATTAAATTATGAGAAGCCCCGGAATCATGCATAGTGTTGTGAAATTTTTTGTCATGGACGTTTAAACTCACATAAAAGGGAGGAACAGGTCCCTCTTGATATCTACCTTCAATCTTTGGACCAAAAATAAGCTCTGGTTGGTCCTCTTTAAGATTGACAGTGTCCTCATTCTCTTCTATATTTAAAGCCTTCAAAATTTGGGTCTTATATACATGGTGGGCAGCTAACTCAGTCAAAGGAACATAGATTCTGATCTTTGAAATTTCCTGCTCCAAGTTGAACGGAATTTGACTCTTTAAAGTGCTGGTCTCAGCCTTATTAGCTGTCACTCTATCAGCAATATCAGCTTGTTGATTTGTCCTATTTACATTTGACAAACTAGTTTTAACAGGAGTACTAGCTGAGATGTTAGTACTACTAATGTCTGCACTATGTTTTTCATTGTTTTGAGTGCCTTTCTCTTTATCATTACCAGAATTTACAGCCACTATTTTATCCTTTTGTTTGACAACTTTAGGTTTTGTTACAGTGCTGTTTTGTGAAGGCTTGTCAGAGGGTTTAGTGTTGGGAATTTGTTGACTGGTTTTTCTCCTAAGGTCATATTCTCTTTGAGACTCTATGATGAAATTTTGCATGTCTTGATAATAATTTTCATCATTATCTCTTTTGTCATCATAAGGTGTGTATAGACCTTGTTTTCTATCATAATGAATCTCACATTCATCATTATCTATCCCCAGCATGTTGATATCCTCTTCCTCTATTATCTCATCTGTTTCCTCAACCTCACTCACATAGTTTTGATGGAAAGGAGGAGTGATATGTTTATCATCTTCCCCAGGTCTGTTTGGAGGTTGGTTCCTTCTAACATTCTGATTCTGGTTCTGGTTTCTGTTTTGAGGAGCACTTTGATTTTGGCTCGCTTGTGCTCTCTTAATTATGCTCATCTCTTTCATCATTTCTTCCATCATTTTCTCCATTTTTGAGTTTGAAGTGGAAGGTGTATTTTCCTCTCTAAAAGAGACTCTCTTCTTGTTTTTCATTCTTTCTCTCTTCTCCATTAAGTTGACTTCCACAGAAAGATCACCCCTTTGCATATCTTCAAGAGTTGCAAAATCTCTCTCTCTCAGCTGATAGGCCATCTCAGGGTCAAACCCTTTAGGAAACTTGTTTAAAGCTGAGCCCTGTGGAGGTTTTAGTTCTGGGGAAAGTGAATTGTACACACTATTGAATCTAGTGCAATAAGCTTGCACACTTTCCCCAGTGTTTCTATGGAGGTTCTTGTAATCATAAAGGACTTGGAGAGGATTCTTCTTTACTTCCCATTTGTTTAAGAAAGTCTGATGGAAGGCTTGGAGATCATTTATACTATGGGGGGTTAAGCCTTTAAACCATTTTCTTACTTCTCCCCCCAGACTTTGAGCAAATAATCTAAGCTTGATAGAATCATCATCAATTTCATTTCTGTCAAAGTAGTCATTCATCTTATCCACATGTTGTGATGCAGTCGTAGTATTGCTAGCATCATATAATAGAATTTTGGACTGATAGTCCTGTGGAAGATTGACTAATGGTACAGGAAGGACTAAGGGAGCATACCATGCTACCATGATATGTGGTGGAGGTGGATTCACAAGAGGTGGATTAACAAAAGGTAAAGCGGTCTGAAATGGAGTGGTTTGGACAGTGGATGTAGGATGAGTAGATGTGGATGGAACAACAGTAGATTGTTGAGCTGATCTTGGATGAGAGACACCTAAATTGTGGAGGAAGTGTAAATCAAGTGGTGTTGTCTCTCTACTACCAGGATGTTCACTTGTCTCCGGGGATGAAAGTGAAGACTCAGAGTCTAGCTGAATTATATCATCGAATGACCTAGTTCTAAATGGATTTACTAAGTCAGCTTGTGATTGTTATAGAGCTGTAAGATTTTCAGGAACTAAATTAGCTCTCAAGGGTGATCTGAAAACAATTGATAATTTAATCCTAGGAGACTTCCAAAGGATACTTTTGGGTCATCAACTATCTCAGGTGGATTAGGGTCAGGATGGGCTCTAGTGTGAATCTTTCTAGGAGCCACTATGCTGTGTTTTTTAGACCCAAATAAACAAGAAAAGTTCAACTAGATATGACAATCTTTAAGAGGTTAACTAGTCTGTTTCACAAATTCTTAATCCCACAGTCCTCTGACTGAGTTTGAATGATATTATAATGATAAGGGTTATTCCCAGTGGAGTCTTAAGGTCTATTAAGGATTGTGGAGTCGCCAAGTGGAATTTTTTAGCTCCTAAGGACGTAAAAGGTTTTATGGTCCACCACCATGTTTATTGGATACCAATCTGAAATATTTTTAGGTTTTTCTAAGTTATTTTTTAGTTGTGTGGTAACTAAGAATGTCCTAACTTTGTTTCAAAACTTAGCTACGGTCAAGAGACAAAGGCAGTCTATTCTTATGGCTAAGCTAGATGATTTTTCAAGGTTAGATAAAGTCTTATGAGAATCCTAGGGTTGGCCTAGTTTGTCACCGATTCAAACAAGTTTTACCATGATTACCTTTCTTTGGTAGTGCTTGAAAAGGATGCTTTTTACTCTCAAAGCTTTATAAAAATGAAAATGGTTCTGGGTTCGAGTCCCCAGCGGAGTCGCCATAAATGTTAGGAATCTGTAATTAGCAATATTGGCAAAGTCCAATCACAAAAACAACATCGGTTCAACCAACTTTGGGATTCTAGGATCTAGCCCTCCTGAATCCGGAGAGGGATCTCTCCAATAATTGCAAAGATGGATTTGTCTTTGAAGTTTGGGGTAATGATATTAGGCTAGTTATGAAAAACAATCCAGTAATCCACATAATTACTTTCAGAAAGTATGAAAACACATAAGAGAAACAAAGTGTAACCTAAGATTAGATAAGGTACTTTTAAACCTAGTTTACTTTCAGTCAACACCAAGGGAAACCTTCAAAATCTGCCTTTGGAGAATAGGAACTAGAAACAGGGCACACCATCACTTTTCTAGTCTAAATTTAATAAGAAAATGATGAAAATAACTTTCAGGAATAATGTTTAAAGCAAACAGCAGGATGAGGGAACGCCAACATTCCTAACTGCTTAAACTATATTGAATCATTCTTAAATAAACAAATTTGAGGAAAACATTGAGATAAATATTTTCAGTCAGAGAAGGTTATTGATATACAGTAGGTCCTAACTCTATGCATGCTATTCTTTATAAGAGAAAAGTGAACAATATGACATACATAGAAGGAAAAACAATAACAAATAAAGGGGCACTTCACTAGTGATATATACCAGGATCCCAAGAAACAGCTTGTTATTGATGTCAAACCAGTTACAGTCTTCAAGTCCATTGTTTCAGTTCAGCAATCATATTCACTATTCAGCCTAACTAATCTATCACAAGCAGAGCTCCAAGGGCCAGTGAACACTATTTACAATCAGAAGTTTAAGCTCAAATGTATTTCAAAGTTCTGCAACCAACAGTTTCTCATCTTCTACGGAAGTATTTATAGAAGAATGAGGAGGTGAGTTCTGATAAAAGATCTCCCAAGACAATTAATACAGATTCAAGACTTTCTCAGCCTTTGAGGGGCTCGACGGAGAAGTTTACAAACATTCTGTCTGTATTAATTGTTTTACATTTATGAACTTAGCTCGGTGGGAGCTTTTATTGACTTTTAGGCTCTTCGTAATGTTTGGAGTAACTCTGCAGATATTTTTGCATTTATTTCCTTGCAGAAGTAACTCCCTGGCTACGCTGGAGGTGAATATCTGATTTTCTTTAATAAGTTTAGCCTCTGTTTGAATGCTTTGAGGCAACAGGTGGCTCTGTGGTAGCTGGGAGGAATCAATTTTCCTCAAAAGTAGTGGTGAAGGCTTTTCTTTCTGTTAATCATTTGTGATTTCCCTTTAACTGTGTTTAATTTGGGGGGATTAGGCTTTTGATAATCATTCTTAGCTGTGATCCCCACAAATCTGTCTTCAATCTTCATTTTGTTGTGCTTTGTCTTCAAAAACTGATTCGATGTGCTTTGTCTTGTCGATGTGCAGGCCGCATAGGACTTTAAAGGCAATAATGCCCATGAATCGTTGATAAAACATCGAATCTTAACCTTGCGAATAGTCCCCATTAATAATTCAAAGGCACGGGAAACGTCTTTCCCAACCTTCGGCATTTCCTTTGAACAAATGGAAAAACCATTCATTCCTGCAAACATACACAAAATGTTAGAAAATCATATGTTTTTAGGTTTAAATGCTTCAGAAGGCGGGGAAGGAGTGTAGTTGTTGGATGAAAGCATCCAACGGTGCAGATTCATTAAGAAGAGGTTAAAGAAGAGCGGGGAAATGAACAAGTCGAAGTGATTTTGGACCGTCCAATCTGGACACGTGGACAGTCCAGATCTAATCGGAGGATCGCAATCGGGGGTGGCAATATAACACAATGATTCAGAAAATGTGATGCGATTGAGAAATGCGATGTGATTTTGCGCGGGCCGTTGATCTAAGATTTAGATCAACGGTCAATATCTTTTCTAGTTGCTCTGGCAGAAAACCCTTTTAATATATGAAAACTCAAAACATGAAATAAAACAAAGGTTTTATGCTTCAGGGGGCAGAAAATATGTATAAGGTGGATAGGCGCCCGACTACAGGGCCTTTGGACTTTATGAAAGGTAATATGCCCGGGGCGTAAATAAAACAAAGGGCCAATCGCAATCGGAGCCATCGGACTCGGTCTTTCAATCAACCCATTGAAATATCCCGATGCGATTGAGCGCCTGGGATATTTAACACTTGGTCCCGGCTGAAAGTTTTATGGAATGACAGCAAATGGGGCGGGGTTTATATATATAAGACCTAATCGTATCGAAAGTTTGATGTGGGTCTTTTTAATCAACCCATTGTGAAATTCTCCGATGCGATTGCGCAATTGGTTCTTTTTAATCTACCCATTTATATTTAACACGTGATTCTAACTTTTTAGACCAAACTTTGGATAAATGGGTTTTTGTATTTTATAAAGAAAAAAATGGATCAGGATGGTTTATTCAATGGTTTTAGGCACCGAAGGCGGGCCCATGGGATATATACAAAAAATAAAATAACATGATCAGGGTTTTTATAATATAAAGGCTAATCGCAACGGAGTTTATATGTGACACGAAACTTACGCACCATTGAAAGTTTCCGATGCGATAAGCGCTCGGGACCATAACTCTTGGTTTTTCTCAATGAATGCATGAGATCTGGAGTTTATAATAAAGGGAGCTGATTGCATTGGGTTTTTATGTAACAAATAATATGCGCTCGCCAAAAGTTTCCGATGCCGATAAGCGCCATATGGGTTTAGCGCCTGGTTTCAGGGCATGGGCATGTGGGGGGAAGTGGTTTAGGACTTAGCCCAAAGGGGCTTAAGTCCATAGCAACAAAAACTTGTTTTTATGAAATTTTTCAAATTTTTAAATGGATTTGGGGGTTTCGGTAAGATTAAAGAGTGAGTCTTTAACTTTTTAAAAGTGATTTTCATGAAGGGAAGAAGAGGAATCATGAAAACAAAGGAGTTTTTATGGAGAAATAGGGGAGAAAATGAAGGTTAGTTTTGGAAGTGGGAGAAGGGGGAAAATGATGGTTTTTCAGCAGTTTCTTCTCATGAATTCAGCAGAATTTCTGAGTATAAAATGGGGACAGAAATGAAGATTTTGGACAGAGGCATGAGGCCTTTCAAGAGTCTTCAAGAGCCAACAATTTTTAGCAATAAAATTTGTTCTTTGAAGGCTCAAAAAGACTTAGCCACCTTTTGCTATAAAAATTTTTATAGGTGGCTAACACCCACAACTTAGGATGCTTGCTGCAATAACCATAAAGAAGATGTATCGCCATTCTATTTACCACCTCTATTTGGTCATCTGTTTGTAGATGAAATGATGTAATATTTTTTAATTTTGTATACACGAGTCCCCACAAGCTTGATGAAAAGTTCCAGACAAAGCGAGAATCTAGATCACTAACAATGGATGTGGGCACCCCAAAATGCGCCCATACATTATGAAAGAAAAACTGAATGGTTTGTTTAGTTGTAACCTATTTTTTACAAGGCATCAAAATACACATTTTGTTGAACCTGTCCACAACTATGTAAAGATAATCATGACCTCTCCTAGACATAGGTATACCTCCTACAAAGTCCATAGAAACACTCTCCCATGGACGAGAAGGTACAGGAAGTGGTGTATACAATTCCAACTTTCTATTGCTAGGCTTACTAACAACACATAATGAACATCCTTTTACAAATCATGACACACTTTCAATCATACAAGACGAATAAAAATACCTCTGTAATTGTGTCACTGTCTTACCTACATCGAAATGACCAACAATAAGAGGAGTATGAACTTCTCTCCCCCCGTGGAATACAAAGATTTCCAAAATGGTACAACATGTTATCATGCACATGATAATCCAATTCCTCTACTTGGTTACCTTGATACAAAGTTGCATATACATATTTGAAATGACTATCTAGAGCATATTGTTCAACATAGCTCTCATGCATGATAGATTTATGCTTAAGAATAATGGATGCACTAAAATTTGGTCTAGAAAGCATATCAACAACCTTGTTATAGAAACCTTTCTTATACCTTTCACCAAGTGGAATTGTTGAAGAAATACCATCCATCGAAAGTGCCTTGCTTGATACAGATTTGTTTGTGATTGGAAGTATTGCAATGGCTGATGATTTGTGTGACTGATTGTTTCCTTACCCATCAAGTAGTGTTTCCACTTTTTCACACTTTGCACCAATGCATACAGTTCCTTGTCATACGTAAGATAGTTAATCACTGCACCATTACAAGTTTATGAATGAAAATAGATGGGCTTACCATGTTTCATTAAGAATGCGCCCATGGAATAGTCTCTTGCATCAGTTTGTATCTTAAATGACCATATCAAGTCAGGAAGTGCAAGTATAGGAGCTGAACTGATCTTTTCCTTCAATGCATGAAATGATTTTTATTGTTTACCTCCCCACTAAAAAACCTACTTCGAACTTGTTGTGTTAGTTTGTTTAGTGCACGCATATACGAAATCACACCAACTTAAGGGGTGTGGTTTACCCTCTTAAGTTATTGGTCACAGGCAGAAAAAAAGTGGAGTCAAGAAAGTTAGTGGAACAAGCTAGAATCATAAACATACTAGATAGAGAAATAGCATGCATATATAAACTAAAACTAAAATAAAACTACAAAAAAAAAAAAAAAAACTTTGAATAGAGTTAAACAACTGTAATAATCCAAATGGTGGCTCTTCAACCCCTCTTATTGAGTGCTCGTAGAAAATGAGGATGAAGCTTTAACCCTCTTGCCAAAGGGCCCTTAGAACATGAGTTCTAAGTCCCGATGCAAGGATTTTTTTACTTCCAAGCTTTCTTTAGTGCAAATTCTCCCTCTCTCTACTGTGGTGGACTGAACTTGTTGGATGGCCAAAAATTACGTCCCCTCTATCTTCAGCTCAGGATCACACACTACTGGTATTTCTTGGGAAATTCCGGCCAGCATAACAATGTGCTCTCAATTTCTTCATCTCTTGGTGGACTTATATAGGAGAATTGAAATCCTCCTTCCCTCTCTTGGTACATTGTGGATGGTGACCCAAGAGAGGGGAATGATTCCTTTGTGTCCGAAAAATATTCCATTGTCTACTCCCTTGATGTCTAAGGAGGCTTTGGTGGCTGTCCTGAAGCGGCTTCAAGTGAGAAATCACTATCTTGGAGTGTGCTTTTTGTGGTCCCAGAAAGTGACTTCTGCCACTCCCAGTATTGCACGCATTTCGGGTCAAAATGCGTGCAAAGGCGCTCTTCATGAAGGATTATGCGTGCAAAAGAATTTATGACTTGCTCAAATTTGATTTTTCCTTAAACCTTAGAGATTTTTAAATACTTTCCAGATTCTCTAATGTCTTTCAGCCCTGTAAATCCTTCTGCCTGACATTAAATAATATCTCCTTCTGCTTGTACAATTTTCCAGTGTTAATAGTTTTCCCCTAATGTGTGAGGTCTAGGAAGAACTGTATAGCTGAAATAGATTATAGTTTCTTTTCTGTATACTGTGCGTAGAGAGAGAGAGAGACCTGCGTGAAGCTCGAAATTGGAAACACCCTGCACCGGTTCGAAGAATGACCATGTCCTATGGGACCCTTGTAAGGAAATATAACAAAATATATATAAAATATTTCTACGAGGTGGGCATGTCCCATGCTCATGATGTGGCTAGTTAAACAAATCTATTTGACATATACATGTTATGTCTGTGTCACTAATATGATAGTGATTTGGTGGTTGCTGACGACGACTGGTGATGCCCTTCGGGGAATTTTTTCTTTGACAATAGGTGGAATGTGGTACCCATATGCATAAACTTGGTATGGCATATAGTTGCGCATTGTATGCATAGGTGCTGGTTGGGACCTTCCCGTGTAAGCATTGCTGAAAGAAAAGCTTGTGAAGGCACAAGTCTTCGACGACTTTGATCAAAGTCCAATGTTTGTAAGGTATGATACCATCTTGACATGAAAGGTTCTGTTGTAGTCGAATGTTAGGAGGATAGATGACATCTGTGGGTAATTATGTCTCCCAAAGTGCCACCCGAGGATGCCCATTTTATGGAGAGGGGTGATCCAAGGTACTGCTTCCTTTTTGGAAAGTAGGTGTTGAAGTCGACAAAAAGGAAGCCTCAACCGAATGAGGGGTCACAGATATGAGGGGTCAGGGACCTGGATGTGATGGGTTTAACATAGGCATGTTGGTGAGGGGTGACTAAAAACTGATGATGGGGATTCAGTGGCCCAAGGTCAGAGTATACTAAGTAGCTTGGCGACAGTCATAATTATTTATGAGGGGGAAATCCACGGAGTTGGTAGGACTTCCAGGGTGGCTATAAACTGGCTATGAATGTCATGGTGGCTTGTGTGTGGGGGTGTAATATTCCGACCAAGGGTATTCAGGGACTTTTTCCATGGTATAAAATATTAATGAGAGGGTGGGGGATGTAGTGCACCATTTGCGGTCTTTGTAAACTTACCAGAAGAATAAAATAATGGGTTTGGTTTGTACAAAACACAGAGACGGGTGCCCAAAAACATGAAAGTGTTCGCTCACTAATGTTGTGAGGAAGGTGTTTTGCTAAGGGTGGGGGCCCCATTGGTTTGTCTCGGTGTGAGGTTGATGAAGTGGATGAAAAAGTATCGTAGATGGGATTATGCTGGTGGAGGTATGGTGGGCCAAATGCGAGGCGCGGTAGTGCACTTTTGATCTGCTTGCACAACCTGATCATTTGGGAAGGGGGTTTTATTCTATATGGTAAAACATGACCTTTATACATGGTGGATGAATGGGCATGAGGTGCTTCTCGGACTAAAGTGGTATGGCCATGGCATCACTTTTGTGGTGACATATGGTCTACTATGGGTGACGAGCGCCATGGAGGGGAGGCTCTACCGACCAATGAGAATGTTTATCATGTGCAGGGTGAGGTGATGATAAACACGGTCAAATATGTGGAACTTATGTTTGATTTATGATGGAGAAATGATGTCAGGATATGCAGAGTTTTCTGAGACTCTATCATGTTGGGGGTAGAATGATACCTGCTCTGGAACCTTCCATGGATGGAGTTGTGGATGGTTTGTGAGTTTTCCTGCAAAAAAAATTTCCTCAAATGAAAGAATCTTCTTTATCAAATATTATTAAAAGTCATGAGCTTTAAAAAAGAAGATGAGAGAGGGCATACATGCCGGCGCTGATTTTTTTTTTAGGAGTGCTAATGTGTGGCATCGCCTCTATTTGTTATGGAGTGCTGATCATGGTGCGGCTTACGGTTCGGAGAACGAATCTTCTGATCTCTCGTTATGGTCCTCCAAATTTTTTGAAAAGGGCGATATATAGGTGAATATGGCCCTCATTCAATTCATTTGTACTTGTTGAGTTCTTGAGAGGTCAAAGGCTTCTGCATAGCAATTCTTGCCGTTGCGATCAGCCTAAGCACCAGGGATTAGCGATATCATGCCCAGGTAATCTCCATGACGTCCCGCGCTTTAATTTTTTCAGTCTGATGGTGTCGGGGTCCGTACAAACTTGGTTTGTGCAGATTTTGAGTGATTTTTGCCCTAGATTGCGCGGGCGATCAGGGAAAAAGTGTGCCCTCCGTGCGCATTTTCCAGGAATATACACACTTTAAGCGCTCTGCTACCCTTCTTTAGTGCACCCTAATTGCGTCTATGGAAAATACAAGCGCGCCCTTAGCATGTCTGTCTGAGGGACATTTGCGCAAAAGGCCGAGGTCAAATTTTTTTTAATTTTTTGCCTATTTTTGATGTTTTTCTGTTGCTGATGGGTTCCTGTTTTGGATGACAGGTTGTTGTGGAGGGTGTGGGATTGGCCCGAGCTCTGAACGACATTGGCTGCTGATGCTGGGGCGTGTCATCAGTTGGTGCAATGGGGGCTCTTAAAGTTCGCAGAAAACAAGCTTCTTCGGTCATAGGACCAATTTTTTCATTACTTGATTCAGCATTGGCGCAGGAGACGCAACATGTTTGTGTTGCGTGGGACTAGCCTGGCCATCCGTCTTGATATGGATGTATATTTTATGACCGAGTTACTGCCTCCTGGTGAGGCACTGAGGTATCCACTCCCTTCTGGGAGAGTGGATTTGGAGAGGTTCCAGAGGCGTCATTGTGGTGGGGCGCCTCTTACGGACGGGTGCATCAGCATTGTATCAATGAAATATTTGGCTGATTAGTGTGCTCTGGCAGTGATTGTGCGACTTGCAAGGTTGTCAGCTCCGCATTGGGCATCTGGCCTGCAGGTTGGAGTCTTGCGCCAGTTGACATCTGGTCATTTCTTTGAATTTGCCTGTTTTTGCTGTGACGGGATGGTGACGCAGCTCAACAAGGTCCGAAATGGATCGAAGTTGTTTGTGTACGCCAGCATTCTATGCAGCATTATGTACGAGAGGGTAGTGCTACTGAGACCAGTGGTGGCAGTACCTCTTGGGTGGCCAAAGGAGCCTCTCATGAGGCGGTGGGCTCCAGTGATGCCGCAAGGTGGTGGGGGCATGGTGGGGCGTTACTAGGACGCCACGAGAGAGGCCTGGTTTGAGGTGAACCCCCAAATGTTTCTGCTATTCCCATATGTAGGGATGGACTTCCGAGGGGATCCAGAGATGGGTCTCCCTCCTGGTTATGCTTGGGGGCCAATAGGTACGTTTTTTATGTTTTCTGCATTTATTTGAGTATATATGTGCTTATGTCTTTTTATGGCGACACTGACATAGCTTTGGTTACTCTTTGCAGATGTTGGCGAGGTAGGTCGCCCCATGGCTCAATTGGTCGGCCACGGTCCTCTTCAGAGACCTAGGGGCGGTCTTGGGGGCGGGAGGAGATGCTGTTGGAGGACCTGGTGGTGGACCTAGTGCTGGTGCTAGCCCTTCAGGAGAGGGCAGCAGCTCGGCCGCTGCCGAGGCTGCGGTCGAGCAAGCTCATGCTGATGCAAAGGCATCACGTGTAGATGCAGCAGAGGCTCGCAATGCAGAGCTAATTACTCGGGTTGCAATTCTAGAGGATTCATGGGGTCGAGTGGACCACTTGAACAAGGGGATGCCTTCTCGAGCTTTTATGGATGATCTCGAGGAGGTCTAGCTAGAGATAGTGATGGCCCAGGAGCGAGACTATCGACCTATTTTACGTCGGGTGGCAGTCTCAGTTGTGACGGCGGCTCCAGTGGTGGTACTTCCCTAGAGTATACTTGTACAAGGGGAAATCACCCATTATGAGGATGCTTCCCCTATTTTTGACGACTTTTTGTGTGTCTTTGAGCTGGCCGATGGGTCAGCGACACAATTTTTTATTCTTAGACATATACACTATGATATATATATATATATGAGAGATATTTTTTGCGGCCTTATATGTTTATGTCACCTGCTTCGGTTTATGGATGATGCTATACTGATGGATATCTATGTTTTTGGTTTTTTATGTATGATGGTTTATTAGAGATGCATTCCAGTTTAGAATGTTGTTAGCTATGCGATCAGTTGTTTGGTTTTGACTCCTTGGTACATGTCTAAATGTGATATAGTCAAATTGTCTACTTAATCTTTTGCACGCAAATATTTTCTAAATAGATGTGTATCTCTTGTCTCAAATTTTTGGTTTAACTGCGACACTAATAACTGGGAATCGAGGTAGACATGAATATGGCGTATGCCCAGATGGAGGGCATCGTACATAAGTCTGATAACGTCATCATATTCTGCCTGATTGTTTGTTGTTGAACCGATGCACACACCGTTTGTGTAGAGTGGTGATCAGTCCGGGTGATAGATGACCCAGGCAGCTGCTGATAAAATTTGAGACCATCTTGATGCTCCATTAGCAAATCCAAAATAGGGTTCAGGTTGGTGATCTATGGCAGCACTTTGAGTGCATTTTGTAATAAGTCTTTGGTCAAAAATCTAAGGGGGTTGGGCTTGTGTACGTTCACTCTAGGGAAGGGCCGTCTTGGCCCTTATGGGTAAAATTTCTTGAGGTAAAGGCTGTTGAGGGGTTACTGAGACATGTCTCGTCCGATTCTGTCAAGATCTATGCCCCTTGTCGGAGGCAATGTTTGATGATGCAGGGTCCTTTCCACAAGGTTTCGAACTTTTCTGGCCCTGGGGCTTCTTTTGCGACATCATAGTGGAGGACTAGTTCTCCCTTGGTGAATGAGAGAGGTTTGATGTGGCAGTCGAATGATGCTTTTACCCATTTCTTATGGGCCTTGTTGTGTTGCAACAACTGTCATTAGCTTTTTTCAATGAGCTCTAGTTGTACTAGGCATTGTTCAAGAGGTTGGGTATCATCAAGGAGTTCGATGGCAGCATGCAAATTTGGGATCTCGCGGAAATCAATGCAAAAGCGCAAGGTACCTTGATCTTTTGCGACATGAATCAGGTGGAAATCCTGGGATGTGGGGGCAGATGTAATCCTATTTCCGATATGTGATGATACAAATCGTATATGATGAATTGTGTCATCGGAATTTGGTGGGGGAAGAATCTCTGTGATGGGAGTTTGTGTAAACGTAAGGTTGGGTTTCCTTCTAGGATGGTCAATTTCTTGTGGGTGGAAATTGTGCCTGTTGCAGAGGTGCCTGAACATTTCCATTAGCGGGCATACCTCTAGTGCGTGGTTTTGGCTAATGCAAATGGTGCATGGTACCACTGTGCCAACTAAGTAGACTGTATGGGAATCAACACTACTCGATGTCCCGAATGTGGACGCTTGGAAAGGATCTATTGTAGAAGAGGCAGTCTTCTGTTTCCACTTCCATGTTAATGGCTTGGGTGTGTCTCTCTCTTTGGGGGAGTGTAGACTCAATGCTACTCTTGCCGCTCTTAGCTTGGTGAGATGCACACATTTAATTGTATGATGAAATTGTGAAAAAAATACAGAAATAGGTACGTGTGATTTTCTCTTGGTTAGAAATAAGTTTCTGAGGGAGTGAAGAGACTATGCGAAAACTATTTTCAAGGGGCTTCAGTTCTCTGCACTAATTGACCCGGTGGTCATTCAGGTCGCATAGTCTGTGTGTTATCTTGGCTTGGCCTGGGTCATGCTTGGTTGGTGCGTCATCCTAGTTTTCCCATCACACCCATGTGGGTGTGGGGTCGCTGGCCTAGTGGCGATGTACTTCCTAAATCGCCTGAGGGTATCGTCCCATTTCTTCTCTATGGTATGAATCATATCGATGGTAGGAAGAACTTGCAAGATATAGGTACAACGTTGTTCATAGTGATTGCCCTGACATATTAGGAAAAATAGATTAGATATGGGGGTCCCATCGTGCTGAGTTTGTGGTCTGGTAAGGAACCAACACCGTAACGCTGCTAAATCAGGGAAAGTGGCAACCACATGATTGGGCATTTTTCATAATGCACATGTTGGCCTTCTATGTAGAGAGTGGTTTGGGGTAACTAGGGGTTCTCGGATTAGTCACTTTTCAGCTGAAAAGAATAGGATGGATTTTCTTGTCACATCCTCTTGGTTTGTGGAGCTGTCTGTGGACTCTGCATCCATGTCATCTTCTTGGGAGAGGTGAACTATCTCTGAGCGCAAACTGGTGAGGGCTAACTAGAATTGGGGGATATAGTGACAATTTCTCCATAAGGTGATTGTCAGTGCATAAAGGACATGTGAATTGCGTTACCCCCAATCCAACATAGTAAACCCATTATACAGGATACCATCTATGGATGATTTCCAGGGCTGTGCATTATTCGAGGAAGTGACCACGTTCTTCGCACAACGTGCAGCGTATGACAGGAGGGGACATGACTGGGGGTCTTTATGGTGACCTTTGTTCTTCCTGTAGGTACAGGATGGTACGAGGTTCATTTTTGGATGCCTAGGTGGAGGGATCCTCTTGATAGGATCACTCGATGGCATGTAAGGCATCCCTATATGGTGGGATCTTTGGGCAGTGATGGGTATAGTGCCCATAGTTGCTGCAGATAGCGCATGTGTGATAGGTACACAATGCTTTGCCTTTTCCTTTGGTGGCAGGTTCCTTTTTATGGGAACGCGTAGTCACGATGTTTGCCTTAGAGCCAAGGAGTGGTTTTAATTCATCCAGTTCTAAGAAGATATGGGTAGGGTGTCCTATTACGTCGCATATGGCGCAAACTAGTGATTCCAATTGTATGGCGGGAGTCTCCATATTATTTCCTCTCTTCTCGGGTTTCTTAGCCGTAAACACCAGTTTTTCAATGGAAATTTCCTTTGCAGGGATAATTTCAACTATTTCTTGGATGGGTGTGGCCTCCTCGGGACTGAGGGGCTTCAACCCTGTGGTAGTGATGTGTGTGTCTCTTGTTCCCGTAGGGGGGATGAGATACCAAACTGGTATTGCCAATGATATGTTTGGTAACACCAATGTTTCCAAAACATACTGGGAGAAAAAACCAATTGGGGGAGGGAGGAAAGGGGTTTGGGAAGTGGCGTAGGTGTGAGAGGCTATCATGGCTGATGATTCAGTGTCATTAATGCTTGTGCCTGTGTTCTAACTAGCTTCGGCACTTGATGTGGACATCATGCAAACTGGAGCCCTTGTGACATCAGGTGATGACTCAGGGATAATGGGAGGATCTCCTAGGAATGATCCTAGAATGGACGACGGTTTGAACTGGAAAGGGACATATTCTTGGTATCGTGAAAGCGCATCTGAGGATGTATCTACATAGGGTAGAATTACATCAGTGTTTGTTAGGGGTCACTTCTCGCTATGCATCAATTGGTCACCAGTAATGATGCAGTCCTCATGGTGGAACATCATAATGCAAAAGACGGAGGAGGCTATGGCTGACATGGAATTCATATAACTCTGACCAAGGAGTATATTATATGCCAAGTGAGCATCCAAGACTTCAATGTCTATATGGACTGTCTTTCAGACTAAGCAGACCAGGACGTTTTGGTAGAGGCCGACGGGGGTCGAAAGACAACCATCATATGCTCTAAGCATGAAGACTGAAGGTTTTAGTTCAAGAGACCCTAACTTCTACCAATTTTTTTTTGAAATGATGCATGTGGATGCACCTTTGTCAATGACACATCAGTGAATGGTGATATTCTATACCGACACTGGTATCTGAAAGGCGACCATCGAAGAAAGCCTGGCTTTTTCTAAGTCAAAAGCCATTAGGCACGTATCGGCAGGGTTGATAGCGCCTAACATGGAAAGTAAGGCTTTTCGTTGTTTTGGGTATGACTACAATACTTCCAAAGCTAACACAGCAGTGAGAGATTGGGCTAAATCATCCACGATACTATAATTATGGGCCGCTTTGGATTAGTTTCCTGCTCACCTATTCGGTCCCTTCACCATCTTTGACAATGGTTTGATAGGCATGTTTGAAATGGTCAAAGGTGCAGTCGGTGCACTAGTAGTTGCCCCTAATGCGTTGGTGTTTAGTGGGGTGTCATAATTGCAATTTTGTGTTTGGAAAAAAATCTCTTCACCAGTCATGTAGATTTCGTGGCTTTTTTTCCCAAAGTCATCTAGGTTTTGTTGTTAAGTGCTGACCGTCCCTTGTGTTGGCGAGAAAACAGGTCTTGCAGATAAGACCCGGGCTCAGGGTAAGGGCCAACAAAGTTTTCCGCTATAGTCTAGCACCACGCCGGCATTTTCACCCTGCTCTGAGGAGCCGAGAGTCTCACCTGAGGCATGACGCGACCTTACTAAGATATGGACTAGATCAGTATCAGCATAACAACATTGGTGTGAAGAAATCAGAGCTATGACAAAGGTCTAAACAAACGCAACGTCCCATGAAAGATATCTCTCAGGAGCACATTCAGACTTATAATAAATAAAATTTAAAATTAATAGTGAAACCATTCATTCTAGACCACAACATATATCCAGAATAGCAAACTCTGATTATATTATGAATCAACCATTAGCGATAAGCTATTACAAGGCTCCTCAGCATGAGCTCGAACAGAACAGAATACAAGGTGGTCCTATTGGACAGAGAGAAACACAAAGATACATAAGGGTAGAGAACAGAACGACACGAAAAGAGCTCTCCTACGGCTCATGTTCCCTGATCCCATCTAAGCCAACCTTCTCTTTCTGCTTGTAGGATGCCTATTTTTTCTACTTCCAGCGCGACTGACAGTTCTTCCTTTCCTCTCGCTCGGCTGTCTTCTGTTTCTTTCTGTTATTCGGGAGTTCTACTACTTGTTTCTTGCCTCGCTCTTTCGCCATCTGTGCTTGCTCCCGCAACAGCCGTGCCACCTATCCTTTACTCCTCCGCAACCTTGACATCTCTCTGCCTACCGTGGTTGGATCTTTCCACGTACTACCCGCAACTCAAAAGCTGTTTAATTTCAAAAAAAGGGCCCCAACAGGGCCCGACCACATCCTATTGACTCACCCCGAGTCAATCATTCTGCATTGTTTCCACTTCCATTAGTCTGCTTGGCCCTGTGTCCTGCTCTTCATGCCTCCTTTCTCCCAATTTTCCAAACAAGGGCCCCAACTCTGGGACCTTTGTTAGAGCTAATACCTTGAATTCCTGAAAGGTTGTCATGGTCCGTTGCCATCCTTGCATTAGCGCATCAGTTTCTACTCTAATTTTCGCGACAACTTCTTCTCCTGCACCAGGTGGCAAGTCACCAAACATAGTGTTGATTTGATTATTGGCCTTAGAGGCCAATTGTTGCATTGTACGGGCATTGATTTTCACTGGTTGTCGGAGCTCCCGAAGGGCTTGCTTGGCCACCGTTGAGTTTTCTTCTATCTATTGTATTTGGAATTCCAAATCATCCACTTGTGCATACAGTTGGTCGAGTCCAGTCAGGTCTGTGGCCTCCTGAATCTCTCTTGATATTTGTTGTAGCTGCAGTGAGACCGGTTGTGACTTCAGAGTGAGCGCCGTCGAGCATTCATGTAGACCCTTCAGTAGGTCATATGCCTCTTTCACTGCAGTACTCAGAACTTCCTGCATTTTTGTGACTTGGATCCGTCTCTCTAATATATTTGCTGAGTACACAACCGTTGGGTCTGGCAACGCGGGTCGAGCTACCAATGCTGCCTTGAGTCCCTTGTTTTCCTGATGGAGATTTGAACATGCCACCCTGATGTGGACCGCACGCCCGACTATATCGATTTCCTGTATCCCTTTTGGTATTTGGTTGTTGTTGGCCGTTACTGTGGGCCAAACGTCCCAGAATACTCTTGTTATCGTCCCCAGTTTTTCTTGTAACTGGCAATTTTGTGTCTTCAGCTGTTCACCCTCTTCAGTAAGCATGTTGATCTGTAGTTGTTGCTGCTCGCATCTTTGTTGAAGCTATGAATGAAGTCTCTCAGCTTGCTGGCTGCCCTTTGAATAAAGTGGTAAAGTTGGGTTGTCCTCCATGTTTCTACGCTCTCTGCACCAGAGGTACCCTGATCTGGCAACCGTGCTCAAAGTGGTTATCTGCTGGTGACAGATTTTGTGATTGGGCCTGCAGTGACTGTGGCGCTGTCTAGTGTGGCAGCCGGTTATTGGAGTCAACCATATGTAGATCGGGTTTCACTTCTTGACCTGTTAGATTAGCTAGCTGGAGTGGAGTCTACTCAGGGAGCGACCCATCCGTTTCTTCTATAGACTGCTCCATCTGATTAATAAGCTCAGTAAATGTAGTTTTTGGAACCAGGGTTTGGTCAACTGGAGGTACCTCTGCTGTACCCGATTTAACTTCCATTCCGTGGTCCCCATTCATTCTTCTCCTAACTATTGGGTCTGACACCGTGGCTGATGAAGTGGGGGGTGTGGAATTGTGGGGTTCCCGGAAGATGGATGAGGTGGCGAGTGGTAGTTGGTGGCTGCAAGGTGGCGATATGTGAATGTTTAGGAAATAGATGGGGTAGATAAGGTTGTGGGGTGGTAGCCCCCCCGTTTCCTTAGGGCTCGACTAACGGCTCTTCTCTGATCAGTACTCCTATACTCAACTTTCGGGGTGGATCCTCCCCTGTGAGATTGACCACTGGGCTAGATACTGTGACCTTGGCCCTTTTTCCTTTTGGTGTCACTGCTGGTTTCACGGCTTTATTCTTTCTGACCAACGCTGTAGTCACCGGGGGTGGTGAACTAAATAGAACATTGGGTATTGGTGCGAATATGGAGGCTGTGCTGGGGGATGGATTGGAATGGGATGCCTGAAACTT
Source organism: Pinus albicaulis (assembly GCA_034641835.2). Lineage (NCBI taxonomy): Eukaryota > Viridiplantae > Streptophyta > Pinopsida > Pinales > Pinaceae > Pinus > Pinus albicaulis. The sequence goes on from CM076572.1 coordinate 1,317,156,885, forward strand.
TGAGAATGTCGAAAATGTAGTGGTATCGCTAGTTAGCACTTGAACTACTCTATTAAAACTTTGTACCTTGATGTTCAGTTGTTCAATGATCGGGAGTAGTTGTAGCTTTGACATCCTGGCCTCTGCCTCTTCTGAAGTTTCTCCCAGCAATGGGTTTGGCAGCATCTCATCGAAGATATATGTGTAGACTCCATCCCTGACTTCCATCGCCACTCCTAGCCATGAACAGACCTCTGTGTGAAAGGCTACTTTGTCAATCTGGAACCTCAAGGACCTCATCTTGAAGGTTGATTTTGGTACACAGGTTGGCCTGAGAAAAGTTTGGTTGTGGGTGATCTCAAACCATATCTGCTCACCATATCCATCTAACAGAATTCCTGGAATTCTTTGTTGACTCATCACGACGTCAACAATCTGTACCAGACTCTGAAGGCTTCTGCATTTACTTCTTTTGTGCTAGGATCCCTGGACACTTTCCAAGGCACGAAATTCATTGCCAATGGTTGGCCTTCTGTTATCTTGACCGATATCCAGATGCTTGGGAAGGTCCATTTCCACATGGCTAGTGCCATGATCAAATATCCATAAATAAATCTGGTCGCCCTTCTATAATTTTCCTCACAAGATTCGAACAATTCCTTTAGCAAGAAAGAGCACCAATTCAGCCTTGTCCCCTGGACAAAATGCTTCGCAACTGAAATTGTATCCAGTGTGCATTCCCGTTTGGTATAGTGTCTCATTGTCTTGCTAGCAATAAAGTAGCAGGTGAACTTGACCTCCAGTTTGTTGATCAAGTTGATCTTTTCTCCTTTTCCCCCTCTCCTAGTGCCATACTTAACATAGTAGTCTGTGTCCCCAGATTTCTTCGCTCTTTTGGATACAATTTGGAACACCGCTGATACGTCCCTCCCCTCCTGTGACAGTCCAGTTAATCTATAGATGTCCTCTACATGAATTGGGATTTCCTTCCCTAGCCATAGTGAACCGTTCTGGATCCTACTCAACAAAAACTTCGTGCATTGCATCACAACGCCTGTAATCCCAAACACTGGCAGATTTCTTAGGTTCATTATCGTAGACTGTTGGATGCACCTGAACTCTGGCAGCACTCTTGTCACTGGCTGTCCTACTGCTGTTGCATAATTCTCTATATACACTTGCCTTTTTAGTGCTGGAAACTCAAAAGAGTCTGTAAGGTCTGTATCGATCAGTGTTGCACTGTTTTATTTTCCCACAGGGGACTCCATATTTTGAATTCTGTGGTCAATTTCTTGCTCCAAAACTACTGGAATTACTCTGATCATTCTAGCTCTTTTCTGGTATACTTGTAGAACAACTCTCTCTCTTTTCTCGTGAATTCCTTCTCCTCTATGCCTTCCCTGCTCTTCTTCTGGTTTGGGTTCTCTTGTTCTTTTGGATGTTTATGATTCTAACTCATATTTTACCGGCATTCTCGCACTTCTCTGCATGCGGGTTATGTAGGTAACCGGCATGGGTGAGGTTGATGAGACCCCATAACTAATTAATTTCCCCTGGCTTCCTCTGTGGCTACAATCATGCGATTAGTTACCGGCTCAGGTGGGTTCTGACATTGCTGACTGTGATTTTGGGATTTGGGCAGACGCGGTGGCTGGTGGTTATGTCTAATTATGGAAAATTTATTATGTTATGGGTGATGTTAATTATGGAAATTATTTCCAAATCTTGGTAATCCTATGGACTGACACTGGTACTACGCGTAATGATGATGGCCTGATGTTCGACACACTTTTCTATCCAACGTGGATGACACGTTGGACACTACCCCTCCCCGACCACAATCGGTTGCGTTGTGGTCACCACAACTCAACTGTTTTTATTTAGTATTATTTTTAGTTTTGATATAGTGAAATCCTATCTATCTCATCTCGGGTGCGAGAGAGTTATTGATGCTATTCTACCCTACTAACTCCTCTCGGGTGCGAGAGTTATTGGAATTGAAGATACATGACTTACTCTTGGTAGGGCTTCAGGCGTGCACCGTTCACCCATCCTTGTAGAACTTGGCCATTCAGTTCTGCTAACCAAACTGCTCCTGAATATTTTAATTCTATCACATGAAATGGCCCTAGCTAATGCATCTGTAGCTTTCCTGGGAATTTCTGGTATTTGATTTCATAAAGTAGAACTTTCCCACCGACCTGAAAAGTCTTTTGCTTAATGTGTTGGTCATGCCAAACTTTTTGTCTCTCCTTTTGTACCGTCTGGTGAAATTCGACCAGAAATCGTCCTTCTTTAAGTTCTTGCAACTCCTGCAATCACTCCTTTAGCGATTCTTCTTCAGATAACTGGAGTGATGTTGTGATTAGAAGGCTTGGTATGAGGAATTCCATTGTCACTATTTATTCTCTCTCGTATACTAGTTGGAATGGTGTTTGGTTGTTTAGTCGTTTTACTGTTGTTCGGTATGCCCACAGTGTCGCTGGTATCCGCTCATCCCAGTCATCGTGCTGCGCATTGCATATCTTTGTCAAGCCCTTCTCCAGTATCTTGTTGAATGCTTCCATCGTACCATTGGCTTGCGGATGATACAGACTACTTTTATGGTGTTGTATCATGAATCTTTCCAACAGGGATTTAACGATGTTAATGATGAAATGGGTACCTTGGTCGTTGGTCAGGCTTTTTAGACACCCAAATTAGCTGATTATATTTTCAAATATGAATCTGGCAGCAGTCTCTGTAGTGCAATTTCTCATTGGCACTTCTTCTACCCACCTCATCAAGTAGTCTATCATCGTTATTATGTACCTTGCCTTTGAGTATCTTGCAGCTGGTGTAATTGGTCCTACAAAATCGACAACCCATTTTTTGAATGGTTGCAGTACTTTTACCGGATGAAGTGGAAGCTCATCCCTGTGGGATGGCTGTCCCGTCCGCTGACAAATGTCAACTTTCTTAACAAATGCTTTGTTGTCCATATGCACTATTTGCCACCATAAACCTGCTTGTAGTACTTTTCTTGCCGTCGGTTTAGCTCCCACGTGTCCTCTCGCAACACCACTATGGCATTCCCATAGTACAGTTTCTCTTTCGTGGTCTAGGACACATCTTCGAAGAATCTGGTCTAGCTCCATCTTGTATAAGTGTCCCACTATTAGTTGGTATTTTGCAGCTCGAACTACCAGGTGTCTTTTCTATATTGAAGTATATTCCTGCGAACACTGCCCTGTCGTGAGGTAGGCTGCTATCTCGTTCAAGTAGTCTAGGATGGCTTCTACTCTGAAAATATCAGCATCTGGTAACTGATCCTCTAAAGATCCTCCATTTTCTCCATTCTCTAGTTGGGACAAGTGATCAGGCCCTACGTTCAATCTTCTGGGCTTTACGATCACTTGAAAGGTGAACTCCTGAAAGAGTAGGAGCCATCTGTAGATTCTCCCTTCTAAGACTGGTTTATTTACTAAATACGTCAATGCTGAGTGGTCTGTGAAAAATTTTAACGTACCTCCCAACAGGTAGTGGCAGAACTTTTGAAGAGAGTACACCATTTCCAATGCCTCTTGTTCTGTTGTGGTGTAGTTTCGTTCTACTGTGGACAACTTGCGACTGGAAAAATATACCGAGTGATCGACGGAAGTGTCTCTTGGTTGAGCCAAGATCGCTCCGAGTGCGATGCTGAAAGCATAGATGTGTACATGAAATTGTTTGTCCCAGTCTAGGTGAACTAGTATTAGCGCACTCGCCAGCTTTTCTTTCAGGGTATCCAGGGCTGTCCTGCAACCGTCCGTCCACTAGAACTGTTCATATTTCCCCAACATCTTCTCTAACAGGGCTGTTATCTTCGCGTAGTTGTGGATAAATTACCGGTAGTAACCTGTGTGGCCCAGCAGTGATCTCTGTTGTTTTATTGTTTCTGGTGCCTCCATGTTGACTATCACCGCTACTTTGGCCAGGTTTACGCAAATGCCTTGGGTACATACCACGTTCCCTAGTAGTGTTTCAAATGACACTGCAAATATACACTTTTTCAGGTTCAATGAGATCTGCAATTGTCGACATCTATAGAACATTACCCTTAACAATGTCGCATGATCCTTTAGTATGCTATAGGCGGTCCAGTCATCCATGTAGACCTCTAAGAACTTGTGGATGTATTCCCGGAAAGTGGCTATCACGATGCGAGAGAATACTGCTGGTGCATTTTTCAATCCAAATGGCATCACATTCTATGCAAAAGAGCCCCATTCGGTGGTGAAATTTGTCTTTTTTTTAATCTTCCTCTGCTATCCTTACCTGATGGTATCCTGAGAATCCATCAGTGAATGAGTATGCCTCATTCCCCGCAACATTGTCTAGGACTTCGTCACTAAACGGAGTGGGAAATGGGTCATGGATACAAGCATTGTTTAAGCTTCTGTAATCTACATAGACTCATATCTCAGAATTTTCTTTCTTGTTCTGTATAACTATAGGACTTATCCATTCTACTTCCTCTACTGGGAATATCAATCCTGCTTTCAACATCTTGTCGATTTCTGCCTTAACCTTTTCCTTCACCCTTGGGTTCAGACAATATGGTCTATGTTTCACCGGCCTTGCGTCAGGTTTCAATATTATCTACATCTCCCCCATATCCCCTTTTATGCCCTTTAAGTCCACTACTGGTGAACGGAACAAGTCCTCATATTCCTTCAGCAGACTGAATATTTCCTTAGTTGTCTGTTCATCCTAATAGTCTCCAATCGTTGCTAGTTTAGGCTTTCCTTCTGTTTCCAATATCTAATTTCTTGGTTCTTAATGGTAGCAGACGGATTCCTTCTATTGTCGGTTCTTCTTTAATATCCCTCTCCCCCTCTGTTTCTTCAAAGTACAAGTGCCTGAGATTCTCTAGATTGTCGTCATCCATCTCACTGTTTATCTTTTGACAAGCTACCTTTTGTCTGACATGTTGGTACTGAAGCGACTGTTCATCCTCCTTTTGAATATCTGAGAAGAATAGTACCTTCTTGATAACTTGCAAAGCTTGTGTAACCAGTTCTGTTTTTCCTTCAAACAAGAAACACTGCGTGAATTTTTCCACAACTTCCTGCAATTTGTTGGTCCCTCTTTTCTTCTCTTCCGTTGGGTACTAGGCCTATAGAATCAAGTCCAGAGAGTGGATAAACCGGTGTACCCATAGTTCTCCTGTATATCCCTCATTTCTCCATTGTTCCTCACATTTCTTCAAATGGTTTCTGGGGTCTGAGTCCCCTTGGTATTTCTCCTTACTCCAGGGTCCTTCCTCTTCCTTAAATCTTCCTTTTAATGTTTCTGCAACTTTGTCCCATTGCGTCAACGAGTTGTGTTGATTCCTCCACCATCTTGCAGATGTGGACTGTAATGCCATGTCCATCAGTGGTACCCTGTGGCCTTCTGGTACCTTATCTTCTATTTTTGTTATGAAAATGATTATAGCATTCATATCGGATAAGGTTGGGTATTCTCGTACCTCGGTCCCAATCTAATTGATTCGTCCAATGTTGGCGCACCTCCTTGTATTGGTTTCATACCCTCCTTGCTACCAATCATCCCAAGATATTTCTGAGCCCAACTCTGAGCTTTGGATGCTTCTCCAGCTTACAGAGCCTTCTACTGTTGGGTTAATGTAATCTTATCTTCTTCCTGCGGTCATTTGATAGAGATGATCCAGAAATTGAGCATCCTCTCTATTATCCACAGTCTCTGTATATCTTGGTCCTTGGTACGGTTCGAGTGGCTGAGTGACTCTGATCTCCCCGTCCTTGAAGATCATCAGTTCTTTTTTTAGATCTATTATTGCATAATTTTCAAAGGCCCAATCAATTCCTAACAATGTAAGATAAGGGTCTTTATCCCCCATGATGTAAATGACTTCAAAGTCCGTAAATGTCTTTACCCCTGCAATGTCAACTTCAACTTCCTCCAATCTGCCGATGGGCACAATGCTGTACTAGTTCACCATCCGAATTTGGATTAGTGAATATGTCAATCTTGGCCTCCCTAATGCTTCCCAAGTTTTCTTTGGCAAAATATTGACATCAGATCCCAAATCAAGCATGGTGTCTTTAATCTGGAAACCCGCAACTTGCATGTTCACTCAGAATTCTTTTCCCATCCTTCTTTTATTTCTCTTTACTCTTTGTACATACTTTTGGTTTGCGTCCGGTGATTCTCTTGCTCTTGTGCTCTTCTGCAACACCCCTTCCAGGTTCTACTTTAGCTATTCTAGCATTGGTGTATTGTTAACAATTTTTAGGAATAGATGGAACCACTCCTGGATCAAAAGCTTCTAAATTACCTTGGGTTTTGTTGTCCTCCTTGGGTTGCTGTACCTCAATACCTTTGTTTCCCCCCAGTTGGGCAAAGGTTTCTGCTGCTTCCTGGAAAAATTGGTTTTGTCGTTCTGGTTTGACCATCATTTTTGGGGATGCTGGCTTAACCAGCTTTATCGGGTCCCTTATATGTGCATCTTCCCCTGTTATTTTTCCTCTTCGCATTACTATGGCCACGTTCTGCATTGTCTGATTATCCATCAACCTGGGTTCTGCATTTACTAGATTTTTCCACCTCTATCTAGCTCTTTCCTCCCATCTTTTGATGAGCTCAGGACAATCTTCTGTTGCGTGTGTGTTAACCCGGCACTGGGAACACTAGGGTCTTCTAGGGAGTGGACATTCCCTAGCTACATGTCCTTCCTGGTCACAGTTGTAACATCTTACTGGACCTCTACCCCCTGTCTGACCTCCTCTCAGCCCTCCTCCTCTTCCCCGGGAAGTTTCGTTCACTTTGTATGAAGGTCGGTCCAACCGTTCTGCCAGTGCATCCAAAGCTCTACACTGCTCTATGTTGTGTGTTGTTGAGGCACAGAACTGATAGTATGTGTTATTCAGAATGTTGGAATAATTTTGTAAGATCAAACACAGGCAAGGTGGATGGCCCATATTCTTACATATTTCACAATACTTAGTGGTGGTTGGACTTTGTTGTGTAGGGAACCCTGTGTATTGCTATTGCGGTGGATATATTCCCTAGGTGTTTATTTGCACAACTCCTCCTATTGGTGGAGCCCCCTGTGCCCCTGCAACCGATGTCCCCACGTTCTGCCTCGGCAACCGAGGACATCCGGTTACCACATGTCCTTCCATGAGATAATGTGTGCACCATACATTCGGTCTCGTCGACTGCATTGGTTGAATTTCTTTGAGTTTTTCTGTCAAACTTGCTATTTGATGCTACAAACCCATTATAGAGGGGTCCTAAGCTGATGCTCCTCCCTTAAATTCTTGTTGATAACCTGCCATGGCTTCTATCTTCATTGCTTACTCCAGCGCGTCCTGCAACGTCTCGATCTTCTGTTGAGTTAATCATGGAGTTCTTGTCAAGGGAAGCAGAGCTTTGATGAACCAATCCCTCTGATGGTTTGGATCGATTGGATAGCTAAGTTTTCTGATTGCGTCTTTCAATCTCCGCATCAGATCCCAAGCGGTTTCTCCTTCCCGTTGTTTGATTTCCTACATTTCTGACAAACCCTGCTGGTCTGTTTGGGGTAATTTAATTCCTTAACGAAGTCTCTCTTCACATCTGCTATTGCTGAATTCTGACGACCTTCAGACCATTTTATAAACCAACGTAGTGCTCTCTCCTTGAGTGAATTGAAATTCTATTAACTTCCCTGCATCTAGTGTCTGCCTTGCCTTCCATATGGCCTTGCAGAGGTACCAATGCTATTCTACATCGTCATTACCCCTCCTAGAGAACTCTGGCTATCGGGTAAATGATCCCGCCATATTCCCTTGTGTAGGTGTTAATAAAATGAAACCATTGGTTCCTGGTTGTGAAATGGTACTACTAGCAATACTACTACTAGTGTGTATTGCTGTTGAAGACTGAATACTATGCAACTTGCCTAATTCACGCAAATTAACAAAAATTTCACCTAGGGGTTGATAAAGCACTAGGGGAAGGTTGGGACTAGAGCTACTTGAACTTTGGGGAATAGGAATACCTTGAGATATGGACACTGACCTTTCTTGGAATAGTTGCTCCATTGCAACGTGCATCTCCACATCGGACACCTCCTCCGGGCACATCTTTGTACCTTCTCCGTCAGACTTCTTTCCTTTCTCCATCTGTCGAACTTCTTTAACGGCCCCTCCTATATCTTGGGGACCCACATGACTTTCCATTTCCCTCATCACTTGAGGTGCCTCCTCCTTACCTTTCCAACTACTTTCCTGTCTTTTTAACTCCTTTATCACCCTTTCTCGCCACTTCTCAACGGTTTGCGCCCTCCGATATGCACGTCGCTCCCTTAGCCTATTAGAGGTCTCGACATCCATACCCCTACTCCCCCCTTTTACTGTTCTTGTAGCATCTCTCCCTTAGTCCCTTCCCCCGGCACAGGAGGGTTACGCTTCCATATCTGCTTTTTGGAACCCCATTAGTCCTTCATCTACCATCAAGGCTTTAATCCACAATGGGATCTCCTTCAGCGACTTCCCCCTTAACCCGGATCTGAATGTATCTTCTGCTCTCAAGAAATACTGGTAGCACTCCACTGCAAATCCACTATGTATCTGTCCAAGGTAGATTCCACCCAGAAATCTACAGCTCGGGTCAAACCAGTGTTCAACCGATGAAGGGCCAACAGATCTCCGTGCACCCACTTGCGATTGATTTTCTATGACTTTTCTTTGGTTGCCTTGGCTTGACACCAACTTCTTAATTCTCTTTCGAAGATCCGAGATACCATGATCTAGCTCCCAAATGAAATTTCAGGTCCTGGCAATGGAACCATTTTTTGGCGAGAAAACAGGTCTCACAGATAAGACCCAGGTTCAGGTTAAGGGCCAACAAGGTTTTCTACTGTAGTCTAGCACCACACTGGCATTTTCACCCTGCTCTGAGGAGTTGAGAGTCTCACACGAGGCATGCTGCGACCTTACTAAGATAGGGAATAGATCGGTATCAGCATAATGACATTGGTATGAAGAAATCAGAGCTATGACAAAGGTCTAAACAAATGCAACATCCCATGAAAGATATCTCTTGGGAGCACATTCAGACTTATAATAAATAAAATTTAAAATTAATAGTGAAACCATTCATTCTAGACCACAACATATATCCAGAACAACAAAATCTGATTATATTATGAATCAACCATCAGCGATAAGCTATTACAAGTCTCCTCAACATGAGCTCGAACAGAACAGAATACAAGGTGGTCCAATTGGACAGATGGAAACATAGATATATAGAAGGGTAGAGAACAGAACAACACGAATAGAGCTCTCCTACGGCTCCTGTTCCCTGATCCCGTTTGAGCCAACCTTCTCTTTCCGCTGGCCGACTGCCTACTTGTTCTGCTGCCAGCGCAACTGATAGTTCTTCCTTTCTTCTCGCTCGGCTGTCTTATGTTTCTTTATGTTAGTCGGGATTTATACTGCTTGTTTCTTGCCTCACTCTTCCGCCATCTATGCTTGCTCCCGCAACAGCCGTGCCACCTATCCTTTACTCCTCCGCAACCTTGACATCTCTCTGCCTACCGTGGTTTCATCCCACCACATAATACCCGCAACTCAAAAGTTTTTTATTTTCAAAACAAGGGCCCCAACACCTTGATGGGGGGAAGGTTCCTACATCATAGTTGTTTGATGGGAAGATCCTTCTTGTCCTTGGTTACTCTGTAGCTTCTTCAACTCAGGGAGATCATGACAGTGGTGAGTATAATGGTCATACTCACCACATATTGAACAAGAATGGTTGGTTCTAATTCTAGTTGGAGTTGCCTCCAGCCTGGGATTGTGGCGGGCATTGCTGGTTGCCGCCCCCCTGTCCAGGATTCCCTTTGGGCTTGTTTTAACCTTTTTTCTTCACCAATTTAGGAGGGTAGTTCTCATAGTTATATAACTGGTGTGGTTGGTTTTGGGAAGGCTACACAAAGTTCACCTGTTCATTGGTCTGCATAGGCGGGTCTTGTGCTGGGGACTGAGCATAACGCAGTCCTCGATTTGCACCTGGTTGTTGGAGGGGAGCTCTTCCATCAGTGTTTCTCTCTGCGTACTGGGTCCCCTGAGCTGGAGGATAGGTTCCTCCATGGTGATACATTGGTGCCCTATTGGTAAAATTTTGCTGAGGCATATGATGACTTTGAAAATCAGGTTGTGGTGCATTCTGGGTAGAACCATACATACAACCGGGGTTTTGACTGTTGCTGCCTAGGTAACTTTGGGTCAATGAACCAATGAGACCATCTGCAGAGTTCGATGCGCCTGGAAATTCTTGATAAGTTTGCAGGCGCAGGGTGTTTGGCAGAATATTGTAAATGTATCCTGAGTGCATGTAAATCAGCTCGAGCTGTTGGGATTTGATGATGGCATCCTCCCTAGATGTGGGCCTTTGCTATGCCACATCCCTTGAAATATCTGCAGTGAGAATTTTTAGGAACAAATCTAAAAGAACCCAGTTATCGAGTTTTTCTTTACATAAACTACGATGCCGCCTCCATTTGTGGAGATGGTCTGAGATATGGAAGGTGGGGGTTTGTCTAATATGTGTCAGTAATTCCATTCCAGAATCATGGTGAATGGGTAACTGAAATATGTTAGGAACATAGTGGCAAGGGCAGTAAAGGTTCCATGTGAAGCAGAGAGTTTCTCCACGTACCATTTCGAGGCTACTCCTATCAGAGTGTGTTGAAATAGTCTCAATCGAATAGTGTCATCAACGATACTGTTCGATGAGCACCACAGATGGAAGGTCATGACATGATTACCTGGGTCTTCTGCTTGCTTTCCTTCAAATTTTGGAATATACGAAGGGAGCTTCATGAGCATGGGAGGCCATGTAGGTTTTTGTGCGATGGGGTCATTCGTCAACTTGGTTAAATCTGGTAGATTCAACAAAGCTAAGAAAGGTGACTAGGAGGTTGATGCCATTGCAGCTTGTGAAAACATAAAGTTCTGGTTAGGAAGAGGGTTGGTCTGCGACGTACCCTGCTGTGTATTCGACTGGCTTCCTGAATGGGTTGCACTCCTCTGCCCCCTAGGGGTTGTGGGAGGAGTGGTGTGTGGTGTGGCATTGGGAGACTGACTAGGATTCCCAACTAAGGATGCGTCAATAAAGGAAGAACCAATAATGGTGGCAGTGTTCTGTCTCTGATGCCTGTATGGCGAAAGACCTGGAGCCCTCCTGGTAATGGGGGGAGGTCCAAAAGACACCTAGATCGACGATGTCCCGTTGGGTCCGTTCTGGTGTCGAATAGATCTAGTTTTGAAAAAATTTGGGAGGATAGAGTCTATGACCAAATAAAAATTCCGATCGCATACATAAAACAAAGAGAAAATAAAAGAAATTTTCCCTTTAAATTAATTCTATGTGATCAAGTAATAAAAAAAGTGGTTTTTGTTTATTTGTGTATGATACTCAAATCCTAGAAGACCTATTCATCCTCACACACTCAAATTTAATTGGGCCTTGAGAAGATATCTTGCGAGTCCTGGCACAACATCCCGTAAGAGCTGGCGACGCCCCCAGTCAGTCGAAGAAAATCTACCAAGGTAAGGGTAGAGGATCTAGTGCTTTCCTGCACCGTCACCTATAGGGAAAGGATGCCCTAGATTTTTCCACTAAGTACCACCATCCCACATGAGCATTTGACACTTGTTATTCTTTGTAAGTCAGCTAACAGTACCGAGTATCAACCGGGTCAGGTAGCCCCTACTAATACCACACGCACTGCGCCTAAGCCTAACCCCCTCTGAAACAGGTCTCTGTCGCGCTCAAGTTTTCTTTTCTATGGGCTGATAGGTGGATTTAAAGCTCCATAAATAGTCAACTTCTATGTTTCAAGATGAATAATGATCAAGGTGGCTTATTGGATGCCTACCCCCTTCATCCTAACTTAAATTATAAATTCTTTTGTGGCCCTTGTGGCGAGAATTTAGTAAGTTTGGTTAAGTTAGTTTTAGGTGTCTTTGCTTTGCTTAGTGGTTGAATGTGTGTGAGAAAAAAGTGGACAAGCACATAGTTTGAATGTGTGGATATGTGATGATCCTTTTCAAAATCCCCTATTAAACTATGTTGTATTGTTCCTTGCTCAAAAGAAAAATAGGTGCGGATATGGGCCTCTTTCTATTTTTCCTAGTTAATCTATGTGATCAACTAAAGGGAGATGGTGAGTTGTGAATAAAGAGTGTTCATATGCTTGCCTAGGATCACCGAAGGGTACAAAGGCAGCAGAGATTACTTGCTCTTCTATTGACAATTCAATCCTAGTCCTGAAATCCTAGTGCAAAAATTGAACTAAACTAATAACTTTTTACACTAGAAAAAATAAACTAGCTAAGCATGTGTGGACTTGGGCCACTTACTTTGGCTAATTATCTAGGTGTGTTGGTACCTAAATTTGCAAAACATAATTTTTTTCTGGAAATGCAAGTTAATTTCCCCCCCCTACATAAACTATGTGTGAACTTTGCAAATATCAACTTGATAAAACTAACACTAAGCCTATAGAAAGCAGCTAAGAGTGAGCTTTAGCAAGATGCGGGGTACCTCAACCAGTGCTGGAAGATGTATTATGGGATTCCAAGCACTTTACAAGTAGGAAAAGATATAAATTTGGGATAAATTTCTCTTTCTGTCTTTTGCGCACAAAAAGTTGCAACAGGCGCAATGTCTACGCACGGGTCGGCTCTGAACGTGCACCCTGGGCACGTCCGTGGGAGGAAAAAGCACACAAATTCCTGCAAAATTAAATTTTTGGAGTTGTTCTGCTTCATTCTGTCACTTGGGATGAACTAGGGACTGCAAGAGAAAAAGGGGGAAATTCACCTCCACTCCACAGCATAGACAAGGGTCTCTGAAAAAAGGCACAACCACATAAGCTTGGAAATAAACATTTGTGGAGTCACCAATCCCGTGTTAGTGTGTTTGGTGCATGCATGTAAGAAGTCACACCAAATTGAGGGGTGTGGTTTACCCTCTTAATTTATTGATCACAGGTAAAAAAGAAGTGGAGTCAAGAAAGTTAGTGGAACAAGCTAGAATCATAAACATACTAGATAGAGAAATAACATGCATATATAAACTAAAACAAATAAAACAAAAGCTCTGAATAGATTCAAAAAAATGCAATAATCCAAACAATGGCTCTTCGGCCCCTCTTATTGAGTGTTGGTAGGAAATGAGGATGAAACTTTAACCCTCTTGCCAAAGGGCCTTTATAACATGGGTTCTAAGTCCCAATGCAAGGATGTTTTTACTTCCAAGCTTGCTTTGGTGCAAAGTCTCCCTCTCTCTACTGTGGTGGACTGAACTTGTTGGATGGCCAACAATTGAGTCCCCTCTATCTTCAGCTCCAGATCACACACTAGTGCTCTCAAGTTATTCATCTCTTGGTGGACTTATATAGGAGAATTCAAATCCTCCTTCCCTCTCTTGGTACATTGTGGATGGTGACCCAAGAGAGGGGAATGATTCCTTTGTGTGCCACAAAGATTCCATTGTATGCTACCTTGATGTCTAAGGAGGCTTTGGTGGCTGTCCTTAGGTGGCTTCAAGTGAGAAATCACTGTCCTGGAGTGTGCTTTGTGTGGTCCCGGAAAGTGACTTCCGCCACTCCCAGGATTGCGTGCATTTCGGGTCAAAAGGCGTGCAAAGGTGCTCTTCATGAAGGATTATGCACGCAAAAGCATTTATGACCTACTCAAATTTGATTTTTCCTCAGACCTTAGAGATTGTTAAATACTTTCCAGAATCTCTAATGTCATTCAGCCCTATAAATCCTTCTGCCTGACATTAAATAATGTCGTCTTCTGCTTGTACGATTTTCCAGTGTTAACACTTGTCAATGCATGCAATGGAGTTGCGATAGAAGAAAACTTAGCAATAAACTTCCTCCAATATTGGGCTGCTCCCAAAAAACGTTTAACCTCTGTCACCGTTGTGGGCCTTGGCCATTTCAAAATGATATCAACCTTGGAGGGATCTATTTTCAACTCTCCTCCTCCAACAATATGACCCAAGGATTCTTGGTGAAAATTAACATGTCATATAAATCGACTATCACAAATTTATCTAGAAAAGGCCTCAATACATAATTCATTACACACATGAAAGTAGCAGGAGCATTACAAGGCCCAAAGGGCATAACCAATTATTCAAACAAGCCTTGATTTTTTTTGAATGATGTCTTCCATATGTCTCCTGTAGCAATTATAATTTGATGATAGCCACTCCTCAAGTCCACCTTAGTGATATACACAACATCTTTCAATTGATCAAGTAAATCATCAATTCTAGGAAGTGGGTAATGATTATTTACCTAAATCTTGTTCAATGCATGGAATTCCAAACACATGCACCATGTTCCATCTTTATTTGGCACTAAAACAATAGGTGAACTGCATGGTGAAGTACTTGGTCATATGATCACCTTGTCAAGAAACTCTTGGATTTGTTTTTTAATTTCTGCATTTTCCATCACTGACATCCGATACATGCCAATGCTAGGAAGAGGACAATCTTGCTGCAATTGGATTTCATGTTGGATTCCTCTTTTTGAAGGCAAGACTTTAGGCTCCTGAAACATCTCATCATATTGGTTAACAACCTCAACCAAATCAGATTTTAACTTTGAATCACAACCTTGAAAAGATTCATTATCAACATCAGTCTTGGGTTTGACCATTAGAAGCACAATTTTTTTGCTAGAGTTAACAAGTCTCTTCATTTTTCCAGAATTCACAAGTGAAAGGTTTAGTTTATTGTGATGCGCTCTAATAATATACTAAATACCATCTTTGAACAAGTGATATTTGTATTCATGGCGATAAAATATAGATTTCATGTCATAAATATAATGGATTCCCGAAACAATACCACACATTTCTAATGGAACTACATAAATCTCTACCTCATCAATGATGTTTGCAGTAATGGCGAATTTCATTTTGCATTTTCTAGTTACTTGCAACTTTGCATTGTCAATCACCCAACGCAAAGGATATAGTTTATAATGTGGAATGGTTTCCAAATTGAGATTTTTGACAATGTCCTCTGAAATAATATTTTCTTGTGAAACACTATCAAACAATGTGTCTATCTTGTTATGTTTTGGGATGACTCTAATATGGAAAAGTTATATTATCTCTCTTTGATTTGGATTTTCATTGTGACTATTTGAAGAACTAGTGCTATCAATGGATTCCTTACCTTTCAATCCCATAGTTGTGATCTTTGTTTCATCTCCTGAATCGGATCCTAAATCATGTTGTGTAGTTGCAACTATCTTTTGCTTCCCTTCGTTGTAAAATGTTTTGGGTCTCATAACTGGACGAAGTTTCCACCAATGTTCTTCATCGTGGCCATCCTTTGAAATATGCTTGCATGTTAGTTTTTCACCCTCTTTCTTGATGGAAGCATTCCTCTTTCCTTTTCCTTTGAACATACCCTTTCCTTTGTCTCCACCTTTGAATGGCTTTTTGTTGTTCTCTTGTGGGACATTTTACCCTCTTGCTTCTAGATGTGTTTCCTGTACACAAACCTAATCTAAAATTTTAGGGTTAAACATGAGAATGGTATGTCTCGAATAGCTATGTAAACCTACAATGTATTTCAATAAAGTATCTTGAGAAAAAAACCATATACCCAATATTAGTGCTCGTCTTCTAAACTCTTGAGGATAGCTTTCCACACTTTGACCCTTTAATTACCTAAAGTTTTTCCAATCCATGATAGATTTTTTCATGTATGCTAATGGATAGAATGTCTTCTTAGTGCAACAACAAAATCATTCCAAGAGATTAAGACCTTACCATGTTTCTTCATGTCCTCTTGAGTTTTGGCTTCCCACCAAATAAGACCTACAACTTCCAATATTAATGAAGCAAGCAGAATATTTGTGTTATCATCCTTGATCCTTTGTATCCTGCAACACACTAAAAGCTGATGAACCCAATTATATAATCTCTCAACATTTACCTCTCCATTATACACAGGAATTTCAATTTTATGTTAAGTTTAAACAATGGAGTTTTACCATGTCCCTTTGGAGAATGTGGAGGTGTTTGTGAAGGGCTTGTTGTGGAAGAATATGATGGTGAAAATGGTGGTGAGGATGGAGTTGAAGATAATAGTGGTGTCATAGGTGGATTGTCACCATTCCCTCCATTACCTTTTGGAGTCTTGTCTCCATCTCCTCAATATCCTTTAGAAGACTTATCTCCCTTTGGAAGATTGGAGCTCTCACCTTGCAACCTTGTGTTTCTATCCTCATAGAGAAATTTCACCATTTGTGTCATATAAAATAATTCTTTTATGAAAGCATTTTCATCCTATGACATATTGTTAGAATCTCCTTCATGTGACATACTTGCTGAAGCATCAGGTACAACTTGAGGTGGAATTTGTGGTGGAGATTGTGGCAAATTTTCTCTCCGTGTCCTTGACCTAACTTGAGGACTTGCAACCACAATATTTCCTTCTCCTCTACTGAGCTTAAACCTTGTAAGCATCATAAATACTTGCAAAAAAATTAAACCCTCACAACAACAAAAAAAAATCTAGCTCTAATGCCAGACTGATATGTATATGAAACTACTTGAGGATTATGATAAATTTTTCAAGTGATTAATTAGGGTTTCAAGCCTCTTATGTCAAATTATTAAACACATAAACATGAATTTAACGTTCAGTTTTTACAGAAAACATGAGACAACATCACCATAATAGAAAACATGAAAAAACAAATGATGAAGGAGTTCACCCCTCCTAGGCTACATCTCCTGGTCCAACATCCAATTGTTGGGTCTCTTTAATTATGCTAAAAAATGGTGTTTACATCAAGTTACGGTGCTCAAATGGCTCCAATGGCTTTAGAACTGTCTAAAACCCCTGTCTAGCCTCTTTTTTCTCCCCAAAAGGCCAAAAACTGCAAAATATTTCCT
Organism: Pinus albicaulis; assembly: GCA_034641835.2. Classification (NCBI taxonomy): domain Eukaryota; kingdom Viridiplantae; phylum Streptophyta; class Pinopsida; order Pinales; family Pinaceae; genus Pinus; species Pinus albicaulis. Next base: position 1,317,173,837 of record CM076572.1, read on the forward strand.
CCTCCAAAGTTTTCTTGTTATTCGTCTTGCAATTTCCCTTTTTCCGATCCTAGGCAAAAAATTGTTCCTTTTTCGACAACATGGGGCAAAATTTTGGCCTAGCGCCAGTAAGATTCCCATCGGAAAGGAGGAAAAATGTCGCCTCCTTAATTACGTCGATTAGGCTCGTACTTGGCTAAATTTCTGCCACGCCACACAAATCCCATCATTGAATTTTCAATTCTTGTCAATTGTACCTGACCCCGATTCAACTGTGGTTTCACACCGATATAGGTTAGGGTTAGTAGAAGCTTGCCCCATGGAGGTTCTACTACCCGTCGCAAGTCTTGACCACGATAGTAAATGTGAGGGCATGTGAACCCTATGAACCGGTTATCAATACCCTGCATGGAAGATGTGGTTGTTACTCTACCATGTTTAATATATCACCCAAAACATTGGGTTAGTGGGTTTTATCCGTTGATTTATAACTTTGGGTTCCTACGATTACCATGCCAAATAAATTTGACATATGACTTTGACATACATCGTGGGCCGGGGTTAGATCGTAACATTGGTCTGCAGACCAAGGTCAGGGGTAAGCTCAGTCCCAACCCCTGATAGAAATTCAAATAAAATTTAAATAAAGATTATAGGGGTAAGAACTAATGGATAACAGAGATGGTTGAAGGCTATGTTGTGTTGTTGGAGGTTGTGTGTTCGATCCCTGAGGTTGCTTCTCGACCCTTTAAAAAAATTTGGTGGCCACCAGCAGGCCATGTGGCAACCTTTGGTTGGCCCTCGTGGTCCCTCCTAGTTGGACTACCTCATCACCTCCTAACCCAATGAAATATTTCCATTTCACAACCAATAGAAAAATGACACATGTGGAATAGATATTGGACCCATAAACATAGTCACCATGCCAGGTCAAGATCCAGTCAACAGTACAGACTACTGACTATGTAGCCCTGTACAACCAAAAAAATTTTTTTTAACTATTTCCAAAAATGAACAGAACTTGATTACAGGTGCATATGGTGTCAGTTTTTAAAGAAACAAGTTGTGTCGGATTTAGATCGACAAGATCTACACGGTCTTTCTAGTTTCAAGCCATTTTGACAACTTTGAAATTTGAGCATAAAATTGATCCACCAGATCAATTTCTGAATCACTTTGTAGTTGTAGTGACAATGAGTTGAAGTATGTTTTAACTATCATATTTATTCAGTGAGTGAGGATTTGATGCGTGGATTGGAGTAGAGTTTTAAGCAGATTTTTATACAACTAGTGCCGAGCTTTTATGTGGAGTTTCTTTATTGCAACCAATGCTGTAGATTTTCTATTTCATTGCTTTCTTTGATGCTATGTTATTGTAGTGTTCATGTTGAGCAGTTCATTGTTCCAGTATGAAACATTTTGAAATGAGAACCACATAGAGGAGTCGAGTTGGGTGACTCAGGAAAAATTGATATAAGTGAGAATTTTTATCAACCCAATGGTGGTTGGATTGTTTGGCATAACCTCAGTGAGGTTCGTCAATTGTGGTGGCTTTCAGCAGATCAGAGTCTATAGATTCTATTGATAATTCAAGAGTAACTGAGCGAAGATCATTGATCGTGGTGGCTTTTAGCAGATGGTAGTCCATAGATCAACATGAGTAAAATTATCCATTTTATAGTAGTCATATGTATCTCTATATGTAAATAATTTTCTTGAAATAATAAATTTTTTGCAATGCAACAACAACAAGGTGGTTTTTTTCTCGGGGAAGCGTTTTCCACCAGACATACTTGTGTCTTTTGTGTTGAATGCTTGCATGGTTTTACTTGTGTTAGATGCTCTAATATTTTCTTATGTGATTCAATTTGTACATGGTTAGAAAGATTAATATTCGGAGAAAATTTTTATATGTGTTCCCAATACTGATTCACTCCCTCCCCTAGTAGTGATCGAGTTTCCAACACTATCAAAATTGAAAACTGTAATTTGAGGATGTGATGTCGACCGACGTAACTCATGGAAAAGGGGCTATCCATTTGGGTACTATGAAGAATACTTTGGAAGCGTCTAGTTGTAACTTATATTGAGGGTTGAATGGGTCAAATTTAGCCCCTTTTTTTTTATCAAGTTGTGTTATAATTGGGCCACTAGGAGGAAAATGGGTTCCATTCTATTCGAGCGCATTTTTTTTTATAGATGAGCATAGTAGTTAAAAGTGGATAGAGAGAGAGAGAGAGAGAACATGGATGGTTTGTGCAATATAGTAGCCCACATGCCACAGGTCTCACTTCTTTATACTTACATCCATTTCCATCCAGAGAAACGGAGAGTAGAGTAACCTCACCTTCTAGATAGGTTTTCTCTCGAAAGGTTTCCTAGATCATATTCTATGTTATTATGGTTGCGATTGATTTTATTTTTTCCAGTTCTCTATTTTCCGCATTTTATATATTGCATGCATGAAAACAATAGCTTAATAAATATATAAGTCTCGGGAAAAAACCTCATAATAAATATTTTTGATGTTAAGTTTTAGCGCCTAAATCTACCTCAGGCTGAGAAAGGTAGGATCTAGGGTAACATCAAACTACACTTAACCGGGTAGCTAGCCCTACCAGGTCAGGAGAGGCCTCTCTCCTTGTCAATCTCAGAAAAGATGGCCAATGAAAGCTTGAGATGACTGATGTGATGATTGATTTTAGGCTAGGTATGTGTACAGAGGTGTTTTATTGAATTTGATGATGTTTTGTTGGCTCAAATGAGAAAGGCAGATTTGGGCCTGGGGAATGAGGCTTAGTTTTGCAGAGATCTCTATGGGGAAAGGTAGGCAAGTGATTTGGTACTTCAAATTGAGTGAGATGGAGAGCTTTTACACAGGTGAGGAGTTGGAGAGGGCATGAAAAACTCAGGGATCCTCTTCAAACAGATGAAAACATAGATAACTAAACAAACCCTAGGTAGAGCATTGCACTTTCAAGGTATTCTACCTTTATCCTTGTTTGTTTTAGTTAAGATGAAATAAAGAGAGATATGGCATACATAAAACACATGTAGACTTACAATTACAAAGGAAAACACAATACCAAAGCAAGATGCCACATGAATCCCATAAAGTGCTGCAAACCACTGGTCTATTCCTTAGCCAAACTGCTGAAATGAGTATACAATGAAGCTCCAAGCTTTCCCAAAAGTCCAACTATGCTAATGACTGAAAAAACATAAGATATAGGCAAACAAAAACTCATCCTAGCCTCTAGGGGTCGATCTCATGATTTTAGGAGTTGTTCCAACAAATTCTAAACTGAGAACTAAAAAGTAGGCAGTGGAACAACTCGCCTCTAAAAACTAGGGAACTGATTCATTGCAAACTACCTTTTCATGGATGAATCTACCTCTATGAGTGAAAATTTAGCATAATTACATCAAAATCCATCATGTCACATTAAATTACATCATGATTTTGACAATTAGAAGGAAAATAGTCAAACTGTAAAAAAACTAGCCGAAAAACAGAGTTTTTGACCAAAAATGAGCAAAATTCCTCCAATGCGCCGCGTTGATTTCCCTATGCGTAGCGCCTTTTTGCAGCTACTTTTGGAGGCCTTCCCGGTGTCCAAATTTGCTCCAAGTGGGCTTGTTGGAAATTTATGCATGTCTACTTTCCAGCACAAGTGGAATTTTTGAATTTGGCCTCCATTTTCCCCTCCAAAATTGAATTCTCCCAACACTGCTTCCTGTGTGTCCAAAAAGGGGCAGAAAGGTCATTTTTGGGGTGTTTTTGACCTTTTTGGGAGCTCAAAACCTGTCAAAATTTCTTGGCCATTGGTAGGCATGCATATTATTCCATGAAAAATCCAAAAATGTTGATTTTTCCTCAAAATGATGCCTCCATCAAAAGCGAGCGCCAAGTGGCACGACGCATTGGGTAGAAAACTCTGTTTTTTAAGGCAAAATTTCCAAAATTCATCTCAATGCGTAGTACCTTTTTGCATGAGAATTTTGGAGGTCTTCCCGGTGTCCAAATTGGACAATGGATAGCTCATTGGAAATATTATTGAGTCTAATTTCCAACCCAACTTTAATTTTTCAATTTGGAATTCATTTTCCTTGTCAAAAATCAAATCTCCCAAGACTGGTCAAAATGTGCAAAATGAGGCTGCCTCAAGGAAAAGTGTTGTTGCAATCAACTTTTGAAGGTCTTCCTAAACTACAAATTGAGCTCATGATAGCTCATTGGAAATATCTTTGTGTCTAGTTATCATTTTAATCATCAAGAAATTCATTTGGCCAACCAATCTAGGAGAAAGCTTGATTTTCCCAAGGTCACTTCAGAGGTGCATCAATTCTCCTGAGGCAACTGTATTTTTGACATTTCTCTAAGACCATGACACCTGTGTAAAACGTGAAGGAGGTTTTTCTTCCTTGGCCTATTGTGGACAAAAACCTCTCTCAGTGTTCCCAAATTCATCTTTTATTGCTCAGAAACATCATTGGAGTAAAACCTATCCCGATGTGTGGAACAAGGGATTTGTCGAAATGAAGTGAAATGAAGGGGATAAGGGGCTTCTAAATTCTTGAGAAAATTTTGGGAAGTAGGTAGGGATGTTAGGAAGCTAGGGAAAGTGTATTTTCAAAGATTGAGTGAGGGGAAGGGGTCCAAAAGGGCAAAACACAGGCCTAGCCTAGAAAATTGTCAAGTTGTAGCAAGAAACTAGGGTTTGTGCGAAAATGAGGAATTTGAGGGATATCAATGATGGGAAGTGTTTAATAAGGTACATTAAGGATAGGGGAAGGTGTATGAACATCAGGATACAATTTTTGCTGATGATTTGACCATCCAAGAGAAATTACCTCCAAAACCCTAGGAGAGGGAAATGAACCTTACCTAGGCACAATTGAAGCATGAACAAGGTGTAAAATGACCCAGTGGAACTTGACATGATGATGAAAACCCTATGAATGATGGTACACTCAGCTGAATGGTGACATGGACTGACATTTGGACAACTTTGAAAGGAGTGAAAACAAACCCTAGACCTAATACCTAGTGACCAAATTTTACTTGAAGACTGACTGAAATGACAAAATTTGACCTTGACACCTTAAAATCACTTTGTAAGAGCATGTTTGATCACTGGAGGAAGGATGAAAAGACCGACACTAACATTAAGTATAACTTTATTAGGTATATTGTAATGAACTATCCAGCGGGATATCCATGGTAGTTTATAGATCATTTAGCCCTTTTGATAAATGAAGCATCACCACCTTTCTTCAATTTAGAAAGAGGTGTTCGAAAAAGGGTGCCCTTTATCCCCTCTCCTCTTTCCCCTTGTAGTAGAAGGTCTTAGCACGATTATTGTAGATTCAAAATACAAATTATGCTTTAGAGGAATCTCTATAACACATAAATGCATTTTTTCACATTTACTCTTTTTGGATGACAACCTTATATTCTTAGATGGAAATTTGGATCATTTACAAGTTTTGAAGATCAACACCTTCTCTCATTCCAGAGGTATGGCTATAAATATTTCAATACCTTGTGTACTTTGGTGGGGCCTAACTAAAGGGGAAAAACTACAGGTGGATAATATCTTCTTAGTTTAGCTCTTAGAGACAAACCAGGGACTCAAATATTTGGGTTTCATTCTTCATCCCAACCATTAGACAAAATATATATAGTATTGGTTTCAAGAATATGTGGAAAAAACAATCTATGTTTGGTGTAACAAATGGCTAACAAGGGCTAGTAAACCCATACTTTGCAAAGATTTAATTGAAGCCATTCTAGAATATTGGGCCTCCCTTTCCTGGATTCCCTTGGGAATCTTGCATAAAATGAGGCAACTTCCAATTCACGTTATGTGGGAGGGGAACAACAAGGAAAACAACTTTCTCCCTTAAAACTTGGAACTCTATTGCCACCCCATAATCACAAGGAGGTTGGGGCTTAAAAATATACAAAGGTTTTGAATAGCTCTCACTACAAAGGGGTCTGGAAACTCATCCGGGGATCTGGTCTATGGGCCTAAGTCACACAAAAAAAATACATAATTCCTCTCTCAATGCTAGACAGGATCCAATCTCCACAAAAATTAGTAAAAGCTAGATCCATCATCTTGAAGGAATAATAAAATACATTCCTCTCATCAGTCTTTTGGGGCTTAGAAATATACAATGGCTCACAAAACCTCTTACTGCAAAGGGATCTGGAAACTCATCCAGGGATTTGATTTATGGGCCAAAGTCACACAAAAAAATTACATAACTCCTCTCTCAATGTTGGACTGGATCAAATCTCCAAAAAAATAGTAAAAAATAGATCCATCATCTTGAAGGAAATAATAAAATATATTCCTCTCATCGGTCTTAATCTCATATAGAACATAAGAAACGATTCTCATATACAAATAGGGAATCACCCATATATTGGGTGTTGACAAAACCACCTTCTCCCTAGACCATTGATTCAATAGATGAAATCAAAGGCTTATACAACCTTGATAAAATATCATACTTTAATTATGCGAGAGGTCATAAAAATTGGTTTTCTTTTGATTATATGAATTTTAAAGGTGAATTTGTAGAAACCTAAGATCACTACATAGAAGCCTTAAAATATTCACAAGCCACACTAACCAACTATTAAGGCCTTGTTATATAGGCCCCAAGTACTCATGGATAATGCTGCCCAAAATTTGGGTGTCATTTCCTTGCTCTAGAAACACAAACAAATTATCCCTAATGGTGGGGGGAGAAATTAAGAAAACTTAATTTCCCCCAAAAATTAAAACTCTTCACGTGGTTTTCACTCCAAAACAATGATCCTACTTGAGATGATTTACAAAAACGATATTTCCATGGACCAAGTATTTTCTCACTCTGCTATGTAGCCTCAGAATTAGTTCACCACATGTTCATAAGATGCCCTTTTACTCAAGAAGTCTGGAAAGAAATCAAACATCTTTATATATATATATATATATATATATATATATATATATATATACATATATATATATATATATATATATATATATATATATATGTGTGTGTGTGTGTGTGTGTGTGTGAAGGAGCCTCCATAGATGAAAGAGTAAGCCAGTTGTTTTCAAAAAACCATAAACTGCAACACAAAGATCTCCCTCTAATAGCGGCTTGAGGAATATGAAAGGAAGAAAGTCATCTTTAAGGACAAAGGTCCTTCTTACTTCAAGGTTGTTCTGCATAGCTTGGCAATCACAAACACTAGGACCTCAAAGGACTCCTCTATCCCCATCTATCCATATATTGAAACAAAAATTCAAATGGACTTCCCATGGACATTTTTTTTATGGGGAAGCTCAAGGTTTTCCCATAATGGGAAGGGTGGGTGGAATTCTCAATATATCAAACACTATTTCTCTCTCCTTTTCTGCAAACATAGAGCCATCCACAAATAATTATGTAATATTTTATTGCATCCAGCCATGAATAAAAGGTTAAACTCGTTACTTATATATGAGGATTCATAAGCTGTAATAAACTAGATGAAAAGAACACCAAGAATCATAAACTCTACTCTTTTTCCTATTTATCAAAAGATATATTGACATTTCACCTAGTTTTATGAGATTTCATTTGTTGATGTATGTAGGCATAGAAATATTGAAAGAAACTTTGTCAAGAAGACTGGTTTATAATTTGGACAAAAGCACATTCAAAATTACAAAGATAAAGGAAAATAAAACTAGTAGCATGAATTTTTTTGTTTAATCTTTGAGACTAAATAATAATTAGTTTTCAAAAAAACACATTATTATCTTTTTAGAAACATAGTTTTTATCATTATTTATAGTGATGTATTTAAGATATATATAAATAATATGTATATCTATATGAAAAAAAACCATATGAAAGAAAGACATCACGTCTTAATTAATGAAGGGAAAAACTTTTCAATTATTTCTCATGAGACAAGTAGCATGTGATCTTATAATTCATCTTATGTTTAACGGTCATTGCTTTACCAATTTTGGAGAGTGTATTTTACTTTTAAGTCGATGCTTTTCAATTAAAAGTGACCATACATATGAAAGTCATTGATATCAATATATTCTTTGAAACATTAAATAATGATTTAAGTATGTTTAATTGTTTTATTACAATAAAACTATTCTTATTTATTATTATTATTTTAATTATAAGATTAGTGTTAATGTTGTAATGTAAGTAATTATTATGGTATTAAGAATTAATGTTAGATGTTATTAAAATGTATATGATTTAATTATAATTTGATTGATGATTATTAGAGATATTATTTTTTATGTTAATTTTTTTTTAATTTTAGAATTAGATTTAAATTGTTTTTATATGTAGATAAAAGAGCTTTTCGATTAATCACATCATTAGGATTAATTTGAAAGTTCTTTTATCTACATTATGGATCATAAAAGTCTTAGATCTAACATGTTTTTATATGATTAAGATTTAATTTTTTTTGGAAATAAGGAAATAAGTTAATGGCATGTTATATAGTTTAAAACTACTTTTTAATCACAAAGTAAAATCTAAAATTACTTTTCTATCCATGTCAAGAGTTCATTTTCCTTGATACAAGGAAACAAGTGAAAATTCCAAGACACAATGACATGCAGTATGAGTAAAAATCATCTACCCCTTACAGCCACCAATAAATCATTGCATAGTTTTTCTTAAATAACAATGTTAACTTATATTGAATTTGGAAAAACAAAAAAATCTTAATTATTTTGATAGTGAAAACAATTTTTAATTTCAAATATAGAATAATAATGTTCCATCTATATCTTTTAGGGGTGGAAGGACATGAAGAACTCAATAGAATTGAGGAGAAGCTTTGCAACAAACCAAATCATGCACATCCAAGTCCAACCATTCTAGACACTATTCTCTCAATCAAGTGATTGTGTGTCTAATATCCCTATCTTAAATAACACTTCATGTAGATATGTAATATTATTTGATTAATACAATAAAACTTACATGCACAAAATTTAACTTGATATCAGAGCGGGTTTGGGCCTGACTTCCTCACGAGAGGGCCCAGTAAATCCCACGAAGAGTAAAAGTATTTGTTCAGAGTTGGAGTTGTTGGATCTATTTACGGTTTTTCCACTATGATCGCCACAAGATTTAGGTCCTTCTCTCCTCTCTACATTCACCACAACTATACTTGCCAATGAGTGAATTTGGAGGGAAAATGCCTTATTAAAAGAGAAAACCATGATCTCTTTTGCTTGTTGCGGCCAAACCATGGCTCAGTTTGACAAACCGTTTATACCATTGGAAAGCTCTCACCGAGCACTCAAATGGGTATCTATTAGTTTTTTGTGATTTGATACTTCACTGGGCCACATTTTGTCGAAGAAGGGTCACTTCACCATTCCTCAAAATCGAATTTCTTCACTTGCAACACTTGTACTTGGGGGCACCACTTTGCCCCCATACTTATCCACGCTCGTGTCAAATTTCATCATGAGTAACCATATCATACTCATGTTTTTATGGTCCCCATTAGACATTTTCTATGTGGCAGCATCATCAAGTCACCCTTGTTTAGAGCATCCGAGTTGAGTCACCATCGCATCCATGGAGTCTATCCCGAGTCACTTTGTATCTTGCTATAGTTCTCCACCTTTCATTGCTTGGTCCCTATCTCATGTCGCACATCATGGCCTTCAGTCCTACTGTCCCCTATCCCCTTTGATATTGAGTTAGTTGCTACTAGGTCATCCATGCCCTTTATGCTTTAACAAGGGAAGTCGTTTGTTCACTACTCAGTCCTCTTCATTTCATCATCATCACTGTGTCAGTCCGTCAGTCGCTCTACTATTTTTTCTCGTGCCTTAGTTGAGGATCCCTTATTGCCTCACCTATGGCGAACCTCCTTCTATCGACATCAGATTATTCATTCCAGAAGACACGTCTAGAGGGCGATGTACCTTGGTTCCAGCTTCCACTCTTGTTTGGTGCCTCAGATCAGGCAAAAGGACTCCTTATTGCCCTTTGACTTGATTGTTTCTCAGCTCCAACTCCTTACATCATGATCGAGATCCATATACTCAATGGTTCAGAGATGCAGCAGATTGTATCGGTGATTCCCAGCTATGTGTGAGATGATCTCAGCCCTCATGAGGGGGTGGCCCTTTAAGTAGCCCCCCACATGCCAAGATGACCTCTTCATTGCAGCCTTTGATGCAGCTCCACCAATTTGATGATGTCGGCCTCAGCTGCTTGTAGCGCCTTTTCGATTGCATGTATCATTCAGATTTTCAGAGCCCTTTCCTGTTTATAGGGTCATCTTGGTTGTACTTATATCTCATGTACTCAGATATTATTGTATAAGTCCCAGCGGTTATCTTAGGCACAGTATGTATGTGGGATTCATTATCATATTTTTATCTGGCTCTTGTTTATGCTAGTATGTATTGTATTTATTCAGTCCCTTATTTACTGGATGCATTATTCTTTGTACTTTGTCTTGGTGGGCATAGGTATGCCTCCCCTACCACCTATAGCACAAGTACATTTTCATAAATGAGACTTGTCGCACCTGTAAGTCTTGCCTCCTCAGGGTCTAGTCCTCTGACGCTTCAGACTACCTTATACTTCTCTCTCTCTGAATTCCCCTTCGGTGTCTAGTGATTGAGTTCTTACAACGTAATTCGGTCATACGATTAGCTCCTAACGCTCACACGCTGGGGGGCAATCTATTACACCATTTTTTGGTCATCTAACCTGATATTATTAGATTGACCTAAGTACACAATGTAAGACCAATTTTACCCTAAGTAAAATTTCTTTCACTATGAAAAATAACTTAGTAAACCACCTTTATTAAGTTGTTTATGGTCTAAACAAGAAACCCCATGAGCAAAAATTAAAAAAATCCACATTCGTTTGGTTTTCCTCAAGGAATAATTAGTTAAACAACAGTTTAATTAATATTCCTGGTCATATTTAACCCAAAACAAGGAAATTAATTAGATAAATCACTATTTATCTTATTATTTCTAGAAATAATTATTTAAATCCTATTTAAATAATATTTCTTGTTAAATTTGACTAAATCATTCATATATAATTAAATAAATCATTATTAATTTTATTATTACTCAACCATATCATTTAAATAATAAATAAATCATTTATTTATTTATTATTTACATATAAAGGGATCTGACCCAAGTCAAATTCTTTTTCCTCCAATAAATATAATAAAATATTCCATAAAAGTTGGACCTTGATTTGGTTAATAATATTTTAATTATGCACCAATATCTAGACTAACTCAATATTTTGTTATAAATAGAAGAGGTTTTCCATTCATTTCTCACCTTTTGTTTGCCTAAAGATCACTCTGGATCTAAACTTTTGGTCTGAATTTGATCCACCATCATTGTCATATTTTGCTACCATTTTTCTTGTGAGCTCCCTTTGAGTTCCATATTTGTCTGGGTTATCTACACCATCAAGAGAGACGGATTTTAGATCTGAAGTGCTGTGGACTTAGAAGAACCCATCCCATTGAGGAGGACTGGTAACATCCTTCTATGTTCTCCTCCCAGGTGCCCATAATATAAAATTCTTTAAACATATTCTTGTCTTGTCTATTGGATGCATGGAGCAACTCTTGCTTTTATTCACTGCTTAATGTCTTTTAATGCATAGATCTAGATTTTTGCAGCATTTGTCTTGGTCACCTAATTGCAAGTCTAAAGATATTGGCAGCCATCTTTGCTGTTAGGGCTATTCAATATGCATAGCTAAAGTGGTCTTTTTTCGTACGCTTGTGATTAAGAATCATACTAACAACTGGCGACTCCACAAGGGTTTACGATTACAACCACAGTCATTTTTCAGATCCCTACATATCTAGCTACTTCAAACCCTAGGATTTCTCTTCAGCATCTCATTTTGGTTTTTCTTGATGTTGTTTTCAACCTTTAAAACCCTAAAACATTAAAAATTCTAACTTTTGTGTGTTTTCGAACCTATTGTGCAGGTGACAGACATCAGCCACAGTTGAGACGACACATTCTACCACAACCTACTCCTGAGAGTGCCAAAGGTCCAGGTCACACTTTTTGGCCCAAAAATTGTGACCTGGAGCTTCAGGAAGTGGATATCTGCCCAAAAACTGCCACCTCTGCAAGAAATAGGTCAGAAATTGCGACCTCACTTTTTTGCGGGAGTTTTTCAGAAAGTTTTATGGGTTTGTCTGAGCCTCTATTTAGGGTTGTTTGACCTCCGTCTCTGCCTGTTTTGGACCTGTAATTGTTCTGTTTTGCTCAACTAAGAGGGAACCTAGCCCCCTAGGGCTTTAATACCCTCCACTTTTTGTGGAAGAGTTTTAGCTGTTGCAGGTCGTCTGAAATTTTAGAGTGTGTTAGCCTCCTATACCAATAGGTTTCATCTTCAATGATTGTCTTGAGTGAACTATGGAATATGTTCAAACATTCCTTCTTGAGCAAAGGTGTTCCATATTCTTGAAAAACCAAAAAATCAAAAAATTTAAAAAATGTAAAGACGGTATACCCTAAAAGAAAGATCAAAGGGTAAAAAGAATAAAAAATGGTCAAAAAAATGAACCCCAAACAAAAAATAGACCAAGGAAAGTGTGCAAATCCAAATGCCACTACTATTTCATTTTTGTAATAAAGCAATTGTGTGCAGCTTGTCAAAATCCTTGCCACAATTCATGAATAAGTCAAACTGTTTAAACTTGATTTATTCATATTTCAATTTCATGTTGTAGATTAGAGAATAAATATCTGACCAAACAGTTTAATCTTGGCAGATAAGTAGATAAGTAGAGTTGATAAAAGGTGCTCAACAGCTTAATCTGAGCCCTTGGATGTAATAAGGGTAGAATTAGTTAGATTTGCCTTGTAAAAAAGAAAAGATTGATAAGGGTTTGCAAGTCTAAATGCACCCTAATAAAGAAGAGAAGATGGTAGTGTCAAGTAGATAGGGTAGGTAGATGGTACTGCAAAGTGTTATCTGATGAATGATGCTGCTACATGTTGGTTAATCATTTACTTTCATCACAAGTACTAAAGCAGGAAATACACTGGAAAATCACAGCAAACAAAGTCAGACTCACTAACTTCCCTCATCACTTTCCCCTCAAAAGTGTTACTAATTTCCCCCAAAGTACTAAGGTATTTGGAGATCAAAGGGGCTCAAGGCATTTCCTTGACTTCTGGAGGGACCGGACCCTCGGCCTAATGATCAAAAAGACCTAAGTACTTGAGATAATCCATCATTATAATCTTCCATCTTTAACTTTGTCCTAAGTAAAATCCTATTTTACTTAGGAAACTCATGCAAAATTCCATAAAAATCCCTCAAGATAACTTGCTATTCTAAGTTTAAGTGTTGGAGATAAGATATTGCAATTTGCTTCAGAAGTTATCACTTTCTTAGATGTGCAGAAATATTTTGAGTTTCCTTGTCCTTTACCATATTTACATTTAACTCTATTTTACTAAATCCTTAGTAAAATACCCTATCCTAAGTATATAACTCCCTTTTTAAAAAATATCCCAAAAAACCCTTCTATTATAAAGTTTAACCAAAGTAATTATTTTCCCAAATATTCATTAAAAACCCCGCTTCACAAGCCCTTTGGTTAAAAATATCTTTATATTATAATCCCGCCCTTATGGTAATTAAATAATGTTTGTTTGTTACCATATAATAAAAACATATATACAAAAACTTTAAACATGCGATATGTATGTTTAAAAACAAAAATATGAATAAAACTAAAGTTTTAATTCCAAATAAAACTTCGGAAAAGTCTCGTGCCACCGTGGTTTGTCCACCTGACATTCCACTTAACCAAACCCCGCCACAACCCCTACGGGATTAATTAGTCATCAGGACTAATTAATAACCTTTTTTCCGCCTATTAGATATCCCCCGGAATGATTAAATAACGTTAAAACGTGTTAAAAGTCCGACGGGCCCACGCTTTAATCCTCCGCGATCTCCCCCTTCATTTCAGCCGTTTGATCACTCCTTCGCAGATCAATGATCCCTGTCAATCCCGCTACCCATCCCTTGTCAGCTTTTTAACCAGCGGGGGATGGGTGGTATTTGAATAGTCCACCGTCCACGTGGCAAATGCTTTGTGGAATCGCTGCCCTCCCGATTTAAACCACCCTCGACCAAAAGCGGTGCGGGGTTACCACTTACCACTTACCGCCCGACCTTCGCTCACGTCAGACAGTAAGACGATGACGTCACTCCTCGAAAAAATAAAAAACCCTTTCAACTTGTAAATAAAGCCAATTTTCCGTGTTTTTCTGTTATTTTCGTTATTTGAAAACGACAGTGCTCCCTGCTATGATTTTCGAATTTCCACTGAAATTGACTGATTCACTCCAAGATTCCGCTGCACCCGTGGTCGAGTACATTCCTGCCATCACCTGTTACCTGTTACGAACCAGCCTTCTGCTAAAAACAGGTATTTATCCCATTCCGCCCCGACTGCAAGTAAAACTCAGTTTTCTTTGTTTTTCGCTGAATTAGTGGTTAAAAATCATCACTGAGATCTTCCCCAGAGGTTTAAAAACTGTGTAATTGCTCCCTGAAACTACAAATTGTGCCAATTTCCTTCATTGTAGAAATCCCACCCGGCCTGAGAAGAAAACCAAAAACCTCCATTTTGAATCCACAAGAACCAAAATGGAGGCCCCGGCAGCTTTGAATATCACTCCACTGAATGCTCCTCACCGTGAATTGGAATATTTACCTTTGGTAGACAGAGATTTTCAGATTAAAGACTTGCATTTTGATGAAAGTCCCCTATTGAGTTATTGTCGCTGCAGAGACGAATACTCAAAGGGGCAAGATCTTATAGGTTTGTGGGAATCCAATCTCCCAAGGTATCTCATCCCTTCAGTCATTTATTTCCCAGAAATCATCCATTACTGCCATTCAAACTACGATCCCACTCAAAGGGCTGTAATAGCTCCTGATCAAAGTGTTCTGTTTCCCATTACTCCCCAGGCTATCAATGCCATGTTACACTTTGAAACAGACCAAGAACTAGCACCATTGTCCATGGAAGAATTGATTGAGAAGACCAGGCAATTAACCCCAGAAAAGCTAAAATCCATGTGCCAGAATTTCATGTTGCCTGAGCATCAACCAAAAGGATCTCCTCCCTATGGTTTTTACTATTTCAATACATTGGGAAGGCTCATTGTAAATATGATATATTTTGTCTTGGGATTCAACACCAGTGAATATGTGGATGAGATAACCTTGGTTTTGCTATCCATTTTTACCCCTGGGCAACCTCCTGAGATTAAATATGACTTTGCCTCCTTCATAGCCAACAAGATCCATGATCAATTCATGAGGCTAGATGATGAAAAAGTTTTTAAATATTCCTCAGTCATCTATCATCTCATTATCTACTATCATTCAGAAAAGTTCCCTTTCCCTGTCCAAAAACTTGATGGTAAGGGAAACCCCAGGTCAGTCATCTTTTGGTCCCCCATAATTCATTTTTCCTCTGATTCTCCCTATTCTTACACTGAATTCATTGACCAGTTTGTATATCCTGCAACAACTTTGTTAACAGGAATCTCTCCCCCAAGGCTCAGTAGTGAAATAAAAAAGACCTTGCAACTTTCAAGGACTTATGAAGTTGGGGATTGGTATTTGTATCAAAACCATACAGTCATCAGAATTTATGGATGTGAATTACATCCATACAAATTACCAAGATACGTGCCCATGAGGATTTTTGCCTTGGAATACTTCAGGCAAATGAACAATTCAGATGTGATCCATTTTTGTAGTGTAAAGAAGAAAGCTCAATTAAGGATCAAAAGTCAATTAGGTCCTTTCATCTGCAACTCTAGGGAGGCCGAGAGAGAGGCAGAAAATATATTACAAAGAAAGTTCCAAATATCTTTCCGTTGGGTTCCTTATGACCCATTTGGTTTTATTTGTGAAAAGAGATTAAAGAATAAATCATCCCCTTATATACACCACAAGATTCCTGATCTAGAACAGTATGCCAATCAAGATGAATGGGTTGAAGGAACACTTGTTGAGGAAGAAAGTGAAGCTGACAAAATGAATAAAATTATGAAAGATGTTGAGAAGAACTTTGACCTAGAAACGTGTGGTCAAATGCAAGTACCCTACATTGGCACTTCTTCAGCAACAAATCTACAGCACACATTACAGGAAAGAAGTTTATCAGTTGCAGCAGAATCAAAGGGCAAAGGAAAGGAACCTGCAATCCAAGTCATTGAAACTTTGGTCATGGCGGAGAAACCACAAACTTCCAAAGCACCTGAACAATCACAGGTTTCTCCCACACAGGCAAAGCACACACAAGTTCCAGAGTTGCAAACTCCATTAAATGTGGAAATAGGGAAGAAGAGGCAGGTTCCAGATACCACACCCCCAAAAGGGACCTCACAGGCACATCAAACTAAAAAACACAAATCAGATCCTCTTCCAGATGTAGAAATTATAGATGAAGTATTTGATGATTGAAGGGAAGATAGTCAGCAAACTGGCACAGCAAGTGAAACAAACATAAGCCAGAAAGGGAAAGCTTTACAAAAGAAATTAAGCACTGAGGTATCCTCTTTCAGACCACCAAAGACAGACACAGGGGATATTAAAAGAACCTTCATTAATATTAAAGCAAAGAATGATCCATTGAAAATAAAGGTATATGATCAGTATATGAAGATGGCTCCCCATAATCAAGAAAGGCTAATGTCATCGTTTGACCTTTCACAATGCAAAATGCTGATGAGCCACTTCAAAGAAAAGGTGCCAAAGCCCACTTCAGCAGCTGATTACATCAGAACAAATTTTGAAGTTTTGGCAAAGAATATCCATCCTCTAGACCAGATAGAGCTACACAGACAAACTGGGGAAATGGTCTATTCTACTCTTACCAATAAGGCTATGGCAGCTTTAACACTGCATGATTCATTGAATAACACAACTGCACAATTGCAAATTGAGAAGGCCTCTTCACAGGCCAAAGACAACAGAATAAAGTATTTAGAAGACATAATCATTGGTTTGGGTCATAACCCCAAAGACATTAAAAGTATTGAAGCATTAATAAAGAAGAAAGATGATGACATAGCTGCGCTGAGAAAGCAGCTAAAATTGCCAGCCTCAAGGCACCCTCAGACCCAAGAGGTTCTAAAAGGGAATTCACAGGAAGAAATAATGGAGTTGCTCCTAAATATGACTGAGCGACTAAGTGAAACGGAGAAGGAATTGGAACAAGCTTTGCAGGAACAGGAAACTATCAGGCAGACATCAACCACAGGTACTACAACAACAGGTCAGCAAACACAGCCAGCCCAGGTAAACACTTCTGGTTTAAGTTCTGATGAATTAATAAAGCAAATGGAAAGTTTACAACTAAGGGTCACAGAACTTCAAACCACAAAATTGCAATTAGTAAAATTGGAAGAGAAATATGATACATCTAAAAAGACAGTTGCTGATAACACCAGGGAAATAAAAAGATTAGAAAAATTGGTTCAGGCTTTGGAAAAAGATCTATCATTGGAAAAGCCTTTAAAGGAAATAAATGGAATTCTTTGGGGAAATATCATTGAGTTAATAAAGGGCATTTGGCCCTCTATTCAAGCTATTTTTGAACAAAATGATTTGGTTAAAATAGCCCAAGAAGAAATAAACAGAACCAGAAATGAATTAAGAGGCAGGCCTGAGCAGGCCAATCAGCTTATTCAATTTTTGAACACCAGGACAAAGCAACAGCTTGCAGTTTTAGGGATTGAGGACAGGACCGGCACAGTTTTGGAAATAAAGAGAGTTTTCATCAAGAGAACGTTCATGCAGAATTTAGAAAGGAAGTGCACTGATATTTTAGTTGATATCAATATTTTCCAGAGAGAAATTTCAAGCTTTGTTGGACAGTGGATTACCAAGTCCTATGCTTTCAGAGGATCAAATAATGGACTTGGAAACCTATGTAAAGAAAATAAATGCTCATGCTCAAAATACAGCTGCTTGTTCTCCTAGTATACCACAATCAACATTACCAACAGGGAGAAACATCTATGATAGAGTGAGGAATCTATTTCATTTGGAACATGAAATAAAGTATCTATTTCCTAATGAGCCCACCTTTTACAAACTCACCGAAGCAGATGAGACACTGAGAAAACTCAAAAGGACTATGATACCGGATGATCAATGGTGGAGAGAATTATTGGAAATTTTATGAAAATTATCTTCAGCATGAGAATTTTATCTTTCACTATTATGTGAAAAGTAAAAAGGAGCACAGATGAAAGAGTATCAGGTGAAAAGGTTAAAGAGTATCCGTAAAAACAAAGAGTGTCAAACAAGCTAAAGAATTACTGCAAGGGACAGCACCGAGCCCTATTTCAGCACTTACCTCCAGCACATCCACGAAGAAAGGAACAACACATCAGCAGTTACCTATTATTCTATCCACGAGACCATTTTGTCTCTTGTTTGTTTGTAAATTATGCTTTAGTCAGCCTGGATTATTGGCTAAGATAGTGTAAGATTGTTTTAGGTTATTTTGTGTATAAATAAACCCTCAAAGAGAGTATTAAGGGTGGATTCTATTACTCTGCTGTAACATTGAGATTTTCGGAATAAAATATTTTTGGAGAAATTTACTTGTGGCTTACTGGATGACGATTTAAAGCACTGGACTTGTTGCAGGATTCATGTGTTGGACTACAGTTCAATAAGTTTTCCTACCCTTTTGTCTGAAATTTTATATTAGTTTATAATATCATCATATCCATTTCTGAATAATTTACATAAAGGATTGAAACAGAATTTGCTTAATTGTACTCTGTTTTCAAATGTGGTTATTCTTCATATTTTCTTCTGAATTAGTTATAAGCATGAATTCTTAAATGCTCCTGCTTTGCTAATTTAAACATTGTTGATTACTATAACAAAGAATCCTTCATTGCTCTTTGTTTGTAGTCATTTCTCTTCTTTCTTTTGAACATGGTGAAAGATTCTTAGCTGCCTTTCATCCCTTCAAGATCATCCCATCCACTTTAAATTTTAAGGATTGTTCTCTGTCTAGCTATCTTGCCCTGTAATACCATCTTGTGTTTAGAATAGAAATCCAGTAAATCCATCCTTTGACTCCATAGCCCAATGGACTGAAAGCTCTCAACCTTGCCCTTAGTTTGTGGATTCCACCATTTTCCCAAAACAAACTTTGAATCTATAACTAGCCTAAAACCTTCTAAGAACAAAGATAAATTATAAAGAGAGAGCCCTCTCTGGATGCAGATTGGCTAGATTCTGCATCTAAAAGGTTGGTTTGTGGTTACCTCGGGTATACTTTCCTCTTACACAACTTCTAGGAAAACCTGAGTGATAACATAGTGGCGACCATACTGGGGAACTGAATCATTTTTTGTTAATATTGTTCACTTATAAGCTATAGACAAAGTCTGAAGATCAGCCAGGTAGCCTTTGAAATTGCTTTTGCTCTGCAATTTCAAAAGTAAATAAATGCTGCTTCAGTCTATCTCTGATTTAGCTTGTATACTGAACTTTAGTTTCAAAATATTCAATCAAATTCTCTAAGTTTAAACAAATTTTCGAGAAAATTTTAATCATACATCATTATTTCTTGAAGAATTTGTAGAAGTTGTATTCATTTTTTCAATTAAAATCAAAAATCTAAAAAACACATAGTCTAGGAAAACTGGCTTCAGAAAGGATTCGACATACTAGGTCAAACCCTGACCCCAATCCACCACCAATATTTGAAAATCCAAATCTGATTCCTAGGATTCTTAGAAGACAAGGAAGTCAAGAAAGTTATGAAAGAGGAAGTCAGGAGAGTACAGGAAGTTCTAGACCACTTTCTAGATCTGCATCTTGTCCTGTGAAAATTATATATATTGATGACATTCCTTTTGATGCACGATTTGAAACATCTTTGTTTGTGAATTTTTCTGAAACTGAATTATCTACATTAGTTCCAGATCCAGTGTTCTTTGAAGATTTGCAATACAGATTTGTTTCACATCATCTTGACAGAGAATTGCATAACTCTATTCAGTCTGAGCAAACCTTTGAAGAAAGTTCAAACATTTCTATGATTACTGAAGCATCTCCAAGTTCAGTCACTTTTTCTCAAACTTTTCGAACACCTGTTATCCCTTCTACTCCTCCATTTCCTCCTGCCAGACCATCAACTCCTATTACCTCACTTTATCTTCCAATGGCTAATCAATATGCCCCTCTACAGTTACCAGCCAACCCTCCAGCTTTACCTCAGGATTACCAGAGTAAGATCACACCTTTTGATGGATCAGGCACTTACACAGCTCATCAGCACACCAAAAGGATGACTGACTACTTTGAATTCTATGAGATTGATACTGATAATGTCCGAATGAGAATTTTCGTTCAGAGTCTTACTGGAGAAGTTAGGACATGGTTTAGGGCACTTACTCCAAACACTATTGCTGATTTAGAAGCTTTGTATAGGGCATTTTTGAACAGATGGGAGAAAAAGAAGGATCCTCTTCAGATCCTTTCAGAATTTGAAAAATTAAGAAGAAGACCAAACAAAACCGTACAAGATTACATCATAAGATTCAATGAATCATATAATGCAGTCCCTCAAAACCTAAGACCCCCACCTGACTCTGTGTTGGTTAAATTTCCAGATGGTTTTGACTCTGATATAGCTTATTCCCTCAGGGAAAGAGCTCCTCAGACATTAGAGGAAATGCAAAGCATAGTAGTGAGTGTAGAAGCAAATCTGATTGAAAAAAGAGCCAGAGCTAGGGCAGAAAGACGAATGCCTATGAATGAAGAACCTTCAGCTTTTGAAAAGAAGCTGGATGTAATCATTAAAGGTATGGAAAGATTAGGAGACAGAGTGGAAACCATTGAAAGAAAGTCTTCTACTGACAATCAGAATGTCGCAAGAAACCCAAACTTTAGGAGAAATCTGAACCAAAATATTGGAAAGAATGTCCCTGATCAAAACATTAGGCCACCTTTCCAGGAAAACTTTGTTGAAGGTTCGACTTCTGAAGAACCTACAGAAGATGTAGAGATAAACAATGTAACTGGTGACAAAAATGAACCAGAAGTTTTTCTATCCCAGGATGATCAAGAGAATCATATCCTTGAAACATTCCAGACTCATTCAGGTGAGACTTTTGATTTTAAGGAAGGCTATGACACAGCAATTTATGAGGTTCATAAACAGTATAACTTGAGAACTAGACAGATTAATGTACCAGAGAATACCAAACAGAAAACTGCAAAACAAAATGCCAAAGGTAAAACTAGCATCCCTCCTGTACAAAACACTCCCCCTGTACAAATTTTATCTAGGATAACTCCCAACCCTTCAAAACCAATAATTGAAGATGTCTCTGACAACCAACCAAACAATAAACAACAATCTAATACTTTTTCTCCTGAAGGAAATGTAGAAGAAACAGTAGAGGTTAGTCCAGAAACACCTTCAAAACAAAACTTCATTCATGAAAAAGAGAAAAACATTGAAGACCCAAAAAATAGAGAAAACACAACTGTGCAAAACACTAAAACTCAAACGGAAAAACCTTTCAATCTAGAGGCTGAAATAGGAAAACTCAAGATAACTGTTCCTTTATCAGAATTGGCTAAACATGATGTCTATAGGAGTCAGATTACCAAGTCCCTAAACATTAACATTACTGGATTGGATGATTCAGTAAACATTCTTGATGATCAACCCAAACTTCTTTTTGGCCCTGAGGTTAATGGCAAACCAGAAAGTGGAGGAACTCCTCCATTTTATGTAAGCATGAATGTTCATGACAAGATACTCCATAATGCAATGCTTGATTCTGGAGCATCTCACAATTTGATGCCAAAAGCAGTAATGGAAAGATTGAATCTAGATATTACCAGACCGTACAAAGATTTGTTTTCGTTTGATTCTAGTCAGGTAAAATGTTTAGGTTTGATCAAAGATTTGTGTGTCACTTTGGTACAATACCCTGCTAAGTCTGTTTTAATGGACATAGTAGTTGCTGATATTCCACCTAAATATGGTATGTTATTGTCTAGATCTTGGGGTGCTAAACTTGGAGGGTCTATTCAACTAGACATGTCATATGCAACTATTTCGGTATTTGGTCAGCCTAAAAGATTATATAGAGAAACCTTGATGAAGTACTTAGTTAGTAGCCATGAGAAGCCTGAAAACTTCCCTGTTTACTCTGTACATTCTGATATGGATTCTTTTATTTTATACAATGCTGAGTTAGATCTCCCTACTGAAATAGAAGCTCCAGAATTGGAAACCATAAACAAAACCACTGTTAAAATTGAAGAAATCTCTGAAAACAAAGAAACACCAGATGATCAAGAAAAACCTGAAGAAACTAAACAACTAGCTCCTGTCAAGAAACACTTTAAAACAATTGATGAAGATTATGAACATGAAATTCTATGGCATTTAGAATTTGATGGCTCAGTAAACAGACTAGGGGCAGGAGTTGGGATTTGGTTACATAATGTTGAGAATAATTATGCAGAGGGTCATGCTTATAGGTTGAATTTCAAATGCACTAACAACATGGCAGAGTATGAAGCTCTTTTATTAGGGCTTAAACATGTCAAGAAATTAGGAGCTATTAGGATATCAATCATAGGAGACTCCGAACTAATCATACAACAGATTAAAGGAGAATGTTCAACAAAAGACATGAGATTGAAACAATACAGAGAGACAGTTGTGGAAATTCTTAACACATTTCTACAAGCTCAACTTGCTAAGATTCCCAGGAAACAAAATTTGCATGCGCACAGTTTAGCAATGTTTGCTAGTACATGCAAGTTACCTTTTGACCCTAATCATCAGTTTTCAGCTGAAATTAGGCATAGGCCTGCTATACCAGACAATCTTTTGAATTGGCAAGTATTTGTGAATAACAATCAAATCAATAATTTTTTGACACTTCAAAATGAGTTTTCTAACTGCAATATAGATGAGGATATAACTATTGATGAATCTGATCAAGGAAAAGAACAAAAAATAGAAATTTCAAGAGAAAATGCAATTTATATGCTACATCCGACCACATTCACTGAAAAGGACATGCAAAATTTGAAACACATGGAATCTGATGAGATCATAGAAGATGAGACAAAAATCATCAATTTAAAAGATAATCATTTGCCTAAAGGATTAACTCCTTTGGAAGATCTGTTTGACTCAAATGATATTCCATTTAGACCTAAAATGGAACCTGTAAAGGCTGATATGGAAGAATGCAACTTAGGAACCCCAGAAAATCCCAAAATGGTCAAGTTGTCCAAGTCTCTCCCAAAAGATCAGAAGGCTAAATATGTTGAACTATTAAAAGAATTCCAGGATGTTTTTGCCTGGAGTTATGAAGACCTCAAATCTTATGATACATCTATCATTCAACACACTATACCTTTGAAACCTGATCAGAAACCTTTTAAACAAAAGCTTAGGAGAATAAATCTTGTTTTATTACCCTCAATTGAAAAGGAAATCAAAAGAATGTATGAAGCAGGGATTATAGCTCCTATCAGATTTTCAGAATGGGTTTCTAACCTAGTGCCAACAAGGAAGAAGACAGGAGAAATTAGACTGTGTGTTGATCTAAGAAATTTGAATAAATTTTCTTTAAAAGACAACTATCCTTTACCAAAAATGGACCATATTCTTCAGAGGGTAGTAGGATCTTCTAGGATATCTTTACTGGATGGATTCTCATGGTACAACCAGATTCTGGTTCATCCTGATGATCAGGATAAAACAACATTTACAACACCATGGGGCACGTTTAAATATGTCAAAATGCCATTTGGGCTCAAGAATGCAGGAGCTACATTTCAAAGAGCAATGGATATTGCTTTTGCTAAAGAGATACATGATTTTCTGGTTATTTATTTAGATGATTTAACTGTTTTTTCTAAAACAGATCTAGATCATTTAGATCATTTGAGGCAAGTATTTATAAAATGCAGAAAATATGGGATTTCTTTAAACCCTAAAAAATCATTGTTTGGTTTGGAAGAAGGGAAGCTCTTAGGACACATTATTTCTAAATATGGCATTAGGATTGATCCAGAAAGAATTCAAGCAATTTTGCAAATACCCCACCCCAGAAACATAAAAGAGTTGCAAGCATTCATAGGAAAAATTAATTTCTTGAGAAGATTTATTTCTAGTCTAGCAGAGTTACTTAGATTACTAACTAACATGTTGAGGAAAGATTCAAGCATTGACTGGACTGTAGAAGCCAAACAATCATTTGAGGAAATTAAAATGGCTTTAACAAGGACTCCAGTTCTGACCAGTCCTAAATTTGATAGAGACTTTATTATTTTTTCATTTGCTTCTGAACATACTGTTGCAGCTGTTTTACTTCAAAAAGATGACCAAGGGTGTGAAAAGCCAATAGCATTTTTTAGTAAAGCACTGAGGGATGC
Organism: Pinus albicaulis; assembly: GCA_034641835.2. Classification (NCBI taxonomy): domain Eukaryota; kingdom Viridiplantae; phylum Streptophyta; class Pinopsida; order Pinales; family Pinaceae; genus Pinus; species Pinus albicaulis. The sequence continues at coordinate 1,317,198,356 of CM076572.1, forward strand.
ATCTCTTAAATACAATATTATGGAAAAACAAGCTTTTGCCTTGGTAAAAGCAATCAAAGATTTCAGAGTTTACATATTATATTCTCATGTGATAGCTTATGTGCCTAATGCAGTAGTTAAAGACATTTTGACTCAAGATGGCATTGAAGGTAAACGAGGTAAGTGGATAGCTACCATTTTAGAATATGATATTGAGATTAAGCCAACAAAACTGATAAAAGGCCAAGGTTTAGCACAACTCATGACAGAAACCAATTGCCAAGCCCTAGACATCAATGAACTGGATAACGAGGAGGAGATGGCGACTCCTCAGATCAGTCAAGCTTTCTTAGATTCACCCTGGTACACCGATATAATTCATGTTTTATTAAACCTGCAGGCTCCTCCAGAGTTGTCCAGAACCAAAAGAAGATTTTTAAAAATGACATCTTTGAAATATTGTATTTTAGATAGCACTCTATTTTGGAAAAATCATGAAGGAATCTTGTTGAATTGTCTCTTAAAAGATGAAGCTGATAAAGTACTTAATGAATTTCATGCAGGGGATTGTGGAGAACATCTCTACTGGAAATCAACTGCAGACAAAATCTTAAGGGCTGGTTTTTTCTGGCCAACATTATTTTCTGATGTTAAGAAATTTGTAACAACTTGTCATAAATGTCAGATATTTGAGGGTAAAAGAAATTTGTTACCTCTGCCTTTAAAACCAATTTCTACAGAAAGACCTTTTCAACAATGGGGGTTAGATTTTATTGGAGAAATTCATCCCCCTTCTTCAGGGCAACATAGATGGATTTTAACTGCCAAAGACTACTTCACTAAGTGGATTGAAGCTATCCCATGTAGACAGGCTAATGATTCAGTGATCATAGGGTTTTTAGAAACCAACATACTTTCAAGATTTGGCTGTCCGGAAAAAATTATTACAGGTAATGTTGCTGCATTTAAGTCAAAGAAAATGATTAATTTCTGTAATAAATATCATATTACTTTAGGCCATTCCACAGCTTATTACCCTCAGGGTAATGGACTAGCAGAATCCTCCAATAAAAGCCTTATCAATATCATCAAAAAGTTATTGGAAGAAAATAAAAAGAACTGGCACAAGAAACTGACCAATGCATTGTGGGCAGACAGGCTTACAACCAAGAAATCAATTGGGACTAGCCCATATGAGTTAGTTTATGGTCTTGAAGCAAGATTCCCATCATCTTTAGGAATCCTTGTTATGAAATTACTTCAGGAGGCCCAAGTGGAGCCAAATGACATTCAAAGAAGAATTAATCAAACAATCCACCTGCAACAAACCAGGGAAGAGGTATACCAAAGATCACAAGTCTTGCAAGAAAAGTTAAAGAAAATGTTTGATAAAAGGACTAAAGCAGAAGATTTTCAACTAGGAGATAAGGTCCTAAGATGGGATTCTAGGAGAGAAGAAAAAGGGAAACATGGAAAGTTTGATTTCTTGTGGAAAGGGCCCTATGTCATTCATGCCTTGCAGGGGAAAAATACATATTTTTTGAAAGATGTGGACAATTCAGAAGTTGAAGAAGGACCAGTCAATGGTCGAATGCTTAAGCATTATTTTGATCCAATTTACTAGAATGTTTTAATTTTGCTAACTTGTACATAATATATGGTTTTTTTGTTTTGTTTTTGTTAATGCAGTTTGGATTGGATGGTGACTTCTTGGAGTTGAAGCCCGAAGTGAAGGCCCTAAGTTCCAAAAAGTTTCACTATCATATGTAAAATAAAGCTACCAAAAGAAGGAAGATTTCATACTTTCAGTTTGAAGACATTTTGAGGCATCTGACCTGCTGTTCTTGACTTTCCACAAGGAAAAGCCATCCCCAAGTGGAGCCAGTGTTAGCCTCCTATACCAATAGGTTTCATCTTTCATGATTGTCTTGAGTGAACTATGGAATATGTTCAAACCTTCCTTCTTGAGCAAAGGTGTTCCATATTCTTGAAAAACCAAAAAATCAAAAAATTTAAAAAATGTAAAGAGGGTATACCCTAAAAGAAAGATCAAAGGGTAAAAAGAATAAAAAATGGTCAAAAAAATGAACCCCAAACAAAAAATAGACCAAGGAAAGTGTGCAAATCCAAATGCCACTACTATTTCATTTTTGTAATAAAGCAATTGTGTGCAGCTTGTCAAAATCCTTGCCACAATTCATGAATAAATCAAACTGTTTAAACTTGATTTATTCATATTTCAATTTCATGTTGTAGATTAGAGAATAAATATCTGACCAAACAATTTAATCTTGGCAGATAAGTAGATAAGTAGAGTTGATAAAAGGTGCTCAACAGCTTAATCTGAGCCCTTGGATGTAATAAGGGTAGAATTAGTTAGATTTTCCTTGTAAAAAAGAAAATATTGATAAGGGTTTGCAAGTCTAAATGCACCCTAATAAAGAAGAGAAGATGGTAGTGTCAAGTAGATAGGGTAGGTAGATGGTACTGCAAAGTGTTATCTGATGAATGATGCTGCTACATGTTGGTTAATCATTTACTTTCATCACAAGTACTAAAGCAGGAAATACACTGGAAAATCACAGCAAACAAAGTCAGACTCATTAACTTCCCTCATCACTTTTCCCTCAAAAGTGTTACTAATTTCCCCCAAAGTACTAAGGTATTTGGAGATCAAAGGGGCTCAAGGCATTTCCTTGACTTCTGGAGGGACCGGACCCTCGGCCTAATGATCAAAAATACCTAAGTACTTGAGATAATCCATCATTATAATCTTCCATCTTTAACTTTGTCCTAAGTAAAATCCTATTTTACTTAGGAAACTCATGCAAAATTCCATAAAAATCCCTCAAGATAACTTGCTATTCTAAGTTTAAGTGTTGGAGATAAGATATTGCAATTTGCTTCAGAAGTTATCACTTTCTTAGATGTGCAGAAATATTTTGAGTTTCCTTGTCCTTTACCATATTTACATTTAACTCTATTTTACTAAATCCTTAGTAAAATACCCTATCCTAAGTATATAACTCCCTTTTTTAAAAATATCCCAAAAAACCCTTCTATTATAAAGTTTAACCAAAGTAATTATTTTCCCAAATATTCATTAAAAACCCTGCTTCACAAGCCCTTTGGTTAAAAATATCTTTATATTATAATCTCGCCCTTATGGTAATTAAATAATGTTTGTTTGTTACCATATAATAAAAACATATATACAAAAACTTTAAACATGCGATATGTATGTTTAAAAACAAAAATATGAATAAAACTAAAGTTTTAATTCCAAATAAAACTTCGGAAAAGTCTCGTGCCACCGTGGTTTGTCCACAACGTTCCATAACCAAGCCTGCGCCTACGGGATTGGGTAGTTACCGAGTTCAATTAATAACCTTTCTAATTAATAACCTTTCTGCCTATTAGATATCTGAATGATTAAATAACGTTAAAAAGCATTAAAAGTCAAGACGGACACAACTTTAATCCTCATGATATCCCCATCATTTCAGCCGTTCGATCACTCCTTCGTAGATCAACGATTCTCCACCATCGATCCGGCTACCCCAGATCTGACCTCGGCTTTTTGTGGCGGGGGATGGGTGGTGATGATCCCGTCCACGTGACAATCGCATGGAATGTGCCTCCTCCGATTTAAACCACTCTCGACCAAAAGCAGTGCGGGGACTTACCGCTTACCGCTTACCGCCCGACCTTGCATACGTCAGCCCGTACGTCGATGACGTCACTCCTCGGAAAAATAAAAAACCCTTTTAACTTGTAAATAAAGCCATTTTTCCATGTTTTTCTGTTATTTTCGTTATTTGAAAACGACAGTGCTCCCTGCTGCGATTTTCGAATTTCCACTGTAATTGACTGATTCACTCCAAGATTCCGCTGCGCCCGTGTTCAAGTACAGTCCCGCCATCACCTGTTACCTGTTAAGAACCAGCCTTCTTCTAAAAAACAGGTATTTATCCTTTTCCGCTCCGACTGCAAGTAAAACTCAGTTTTCTTTGTTTTTCGCTGGAATAGTGGTTAAAAATCATCACTGAGTCTTCCCCAGAGGTTTTAAAACTGTGTAATTGTTCCCTGAACCAACAAATTGTGCCAATTTCCTTCATTTTAGAAATCCCGCCCGGCCTGTGAGGAAAACCAAAAACCTCCATTTTGAATCCACAAGAACCAAAATGGAGGCCCCGGCAGCTTTGAATATCACTCCACTGAATGCTCCTCACCGTGAATTGGAATATTTACCTTTGGTAGACAGAGATTTTCAGATTAAAGACTTGCATTTTGATGAAAGTCCCCTATTGAGTTATTGTCGCTGCAAAGACGAATACTCAAAGGGGCAAGATCTTATAGGTTTGTGGGAATCCAATCTCCCAAGGTATCTCATCCCTTCAGTCATTTATTTCCCAGAAATCATCCATTACTGCCATTCAAACTACGATCCTACTCAAAGGGCTGTAATAGCTCCTGATCAAAGTGTTATGTTTCCCATTACTCCCCAGGCTATCAATGCCATGTTACACTTTGAACCAGACCAAGAGCTAGCACCATTATCCATGGAAGAATTGATTAAGAAGACCAGGCAATTAACCCCAGAAAAGCTAAAATCCATGTGTCAGAATTTCATGTTGCCTGAGCATCAGCCAAAAGGATCTCCTCCCTATGGTTTTTACTATTTCAATACATTGGGAAGGCTCATTGTAAATATGATATATTTTGTCTTGGGATTCAACACCAGTGAATATGTGGATGAGATAACCTTGGTTTTGCTATCCATTTTTACCCCTGGGCAACCTCCTGAGATTAAATATGACTTTGCCTCCTTCATAGCCAACAAGATCCATGATCAATTCATGAGGCTAGATGATGAAAAAGTTTTTAAATATTCCTCAGTCATCTATCACCTCATTATATACTATCATTCAGAAAAGTTCCCTTTCCCTGTCCAAAAACTTGATGCCAAGGGAAACCCCAGGTCAGTCATCTTTTGGTCCCCCATAATTCATTCTTCCTCTGATTCTCCCTATTCTTACAGTGAATTCATTGACCAGTTTGTATATCCTGCAACAACTTTGTTAACAGGAATCTCTCCCCCAAGGCTCAGTAATGAAATAAAAAAGACCTTGCAACTTTCAAGGACTTATAAAATTGGGGATTGGTATCTGTATCAAAACCATACAGTCATCAGAATTTATGGATGTGAATTACATCCATACAGATTACCAAGATACGTGCCCATGAGGATTTTTGCTTTGGAATACTACAGGAAAATGAACAATTCAGATGTGATCCATTTTTGTAGTGTAAAGAAGAAAGCTCAATTAAGGATCAAAAGTCAATTAGGTCCTTTCATCTGCAACTCTAGGGAGGCCGAGAGAGAGGCAGAAAATATATTGCAAAGAAAGTTCCAAATATCTTTCCGTTGGGTTCCTTATGACCCATTTGGTTTTATTTGTGAAAAGAGATTAAAGAATAAATCATCCCCTTATATACACCACAAGATTCCTGATCTAGAACAGTATGCCAATCAAGATGAATGGGTTGAAGGAACACTTGTTGAGGAAGAAAGTGAAGCTGACAAAATGAATAAAATTATGAAAGATGTTGAGAAAAACTTTGACCTAGAATCTTATGGTCAAGTGCAGGTACCCTACATTGGCACTTCTCCAGTAGCAACTCTACAGCACACATTACAGGAAAGCAGTTCATCAGTTGCAGCAGAATCAAAGGGCAAAGGAAAGGAACCTGCAATCCAGGTCATTGAAACTTTGGTCATGGCGGAGAAACCACAAACTTCCAAAGCACCTAAACAATCACAGGTTTCTCCCACACAGGCAAAGCACACACAAGTTCCAGAGTTGCAAACTCCATTAAATGTGGAAATAGGGAAGAAGAGGCAGGTTCCAGATACCACACCCCCAAAAGGGACCTCACAGGCACATCAAACTAAAAAACACAAATCAGATCCTCTTCCAGATGTAGAAATTATAGATGAAGTATTTGATGATTGAAGGGAAGATAGTCAGCAAACTGGCACAGCAAGTGAAACAAACATAAGCCAGAAAGGGAAAGCTTTACAAAAGAAATTAAGCACTGAGGTATCCTCTTTCAGACCACCAAAGACAGACACAGGGGATATTAAAAGAACCTTCATTAATATTAAAGCAAAGAATGATCCATTGAAAATGAAGGTATATGATCAGTATATGAAGATGGCTCCCCATAATCAAGAAAGGCTAATGTCAGCGTTTGACCTCTCACAAGGAAAAATGCTGATGAGCCACTTCAAAGCAAAGGTGCCAAAGCCCACTTCAGCAGCTGATTACATCAGAGCAAATTTTGAATTTTTGGCAAAGGATATCCATCCTCTGGACCAAATAGAGCTACACAGACAAACTGGGGAAATGGTCTATTCCACTCTCACCAACAAGGCCATGGCAGCTATAACGCTGCAGGATTCTTTGAATAATACTAATTCACAATTGAAAATTGAGAGGGCCTCTTCACAGGCCAAAGACAATAAAATAAAGTCCTTAGAAGAAATAATCATTGGTTTGGGTCATAATCCCAAAGACATTAAAAGTATTGAGGCATTAATAAAGAAGAAAGATGATGACATAGCTGCACTCAGAAAGCAGCTAAAATTGCCAGCCTCAAGGCACCCTCAGACCCAAGAAGTTATAAAAGGGAATTCACAGGAAGAAATGATGGAGTTGCTCCTAAATATGACTGAGCGACTGAGTGAAACGGAGAAGGAATTGGAAAAAGCATTGCAGGAACAGGAAACTATCACGCAGACTTCAACAACAGGTACTACAACAACAGGGCAGCAGATACAGCCATCCGAGGTAAATACTGCTGGTTTGAATTCTGATGAATTAATAAAGCAGATGGAAAGTCTACAACTCAGGGTCACAGAACTCTAAGAAACAAAATTGCAATTAGTAAAATTGGAGGAAAAATATGACACATCTAAAAAGACAGCTGCTGATAACACCAGGGAGATAAAAAGGTTGGAAAAATTGGTTCAGGCTTTGGAAAAAGATCTTTCATTGGAGAAGCCTTTAAATGAAATAAATGACATTCTTTGGGGTAACATCATTGAGTTAATAAAGGGTATTTGGCCCTCTATTCAAGCTATTTTTGAACAAAATGAGTTGGTTAAAATAGCCCAAGAAGAAATAAACAGAACCAGAAATGAATTAAGAGGCAGGCCTGAGCAGGCCAATCAACTCATTCAATTTTTGAACACCCGGACAAAGCAACAGCTTGCAGTGTTAGAGATTGATGACAGGACCGGCACAGTTTTGGAAATAAAGAGAGTTTTCATCAAGAGAACTTTCATGCAAAATTTAGAAAGGAAGTGCACAGATATTTTGGTTGATATCAACATTTTCAGAGAGAAATTTCAAGCTTTGTTGGACAGTGGGTTACCAAGTCCTATGCTCACAAAGGATAAAATAATGGACTTAGAAACTTATATAAAGAAAATAAATGCTCATGCTCAAAATACAGCTGCTTGTTCTCCTAGTTTACCACAATCAACATTACCAACAGGGAGAAATATCTATGATAGAGTAAGGAATTTATTTCATCTAGAACATGAAATAAGGTATCTGTTTCCTAATGAGCCCACCTTCTACAAACTCACAGAAGCAGATGAGACATTGAGGAAACTCAGAAGAACTATGATACCAGATGATCAATGGTGGAGAGAAATGTTGGAAATTTTATGAAAATTATCTTGACATGAATTTTTATCTTTTACTATTATGTGAAAGGTAAAAAGAAAACGAGATGAAAGAGTATCGGGTGAAAAGGTTAAAAGTATCGTAGAAATAAAGAGTGTCCAACAAGCCAAGAAATGCGCAAGGGGACGGCCACCGAGCCCTATTTCGACACTTACCTCCCGGCACATCCACGAAAGGAACGACACATCGGCGGTTACCCATTATTCAATCCACGAGACCATTTGTCTCTTGTTGTTTGTAAATTATGCTTTAACTCGACCTAGATTATTGGCTAGATAGTGTAAGATTGTTTAAGATTATTTTGTGTATAAATAAACCCTCAAAGAGAGTGTTGAGTGTGGATTCTATTACTCAGCTGTAACATTGAGATTTTCGGAATAAAAGCTTTTTGGAGAAATTTACTTGTGGCTTACTGGATGACGATTTAAAGCACTGGACTTGTTGCAGGATTCATGTGTTGGACTACAGTTCAATAAGTTTTCCTACCCTTTTGTCTGAAATTTTATATTAGTTTATAATATCATCATATCCATTTCTGAATAATTTACATAAAGGATTGAAGCAGAATTTTCTTAATTGTACTCTGTTTTCAAATGTGATTATTCTTAATGTTTTCTTCTAAATTAGTTATAAGCATGAATTCTTAAATGCTCCTACTTTGCTAATTTAAACATTGTTGATTACTATAACAAAGAATCCTTCATTGCTCTTTGTTTTTAGTCATTTCTCTTCTTTCTCTTGAACATGGTGAAAGATTCTTAGCTGCCTTTCATCCCTTCAAGATCATCCCATCCACTTTAAATTTTAAGGATTGTTCTTTGTCTAGCTATCTTGCCCTGTAATACCATCTTGTGCTTAGAATAGAAATCCAGTAAAGCCATCCTTTGACTCCATAGCCCAATGGACTGAAAGCCCTCAACCT